>JAFIRS010003974.1:0-106007 GCA_018342105.1 Gonioctena quinquepunctata | reverse complement strand
CTAAGAGATACTATGGTGGACCAGAACCTGGTGGATCTAGCAATTCCAAAATTATCCTGTGGTATTGATGGGTTGGACTGGAGAGTCATAAGAAGTATGCTGGAGGCGATATTCAGATCCAGCGGCGTCAAGATTTTGGTTTGCTGTAACCCTCTTCCACGACCGATCATGAAGACCGTGGAGTGTTACTTCCATCGAACTTCACGGTGCAGATATGGGGAGTCATGCAGATATCGTCACACTCCAAGGATGAAATTTCGGGACGAAATGTCTTTAAGAAGGGGGCAATGTAACGAACCTAGGCCGGACCTGTCGCCTCACGTGTTGCCATCGACAACGATGAGATCATCCCCGGAGATATTCGAGAACCATCCAGTCTCTCTGCCACGGAAAACAACGGTCAATATTGGAAACAATTGGAACATGCCAGAATTCGAAACATCGAGAATGCTGTATCGGAGATAAATAGGCGACCCTCAAGTGGAGTCGGGACAGTCTGAACGAGCCCATACCATCGAGCTATACAGTGGCGTAGTAATATAAATTAAGTTGTAGATTAAGTGTTAAATAAATTAGTTAAACCAAGTTAAGTTTATTTACGTTAGAGTATATTAGGCACTGGATGAATAAAATTCACGATGGCGCTCTGTATCCGAAAATGGCTGGACTAAGAAATCAGTTAGTTAATGCCCAAAACGAAACTGTCTGGAGATTTACTTTCAATCGGAAGTTAAACTGTTTTCATGGGTCTTTCGTTGGAAATAAAAGAGAATTTTCGACAAAAAAATGTCAATTTTCGAAAACAATTCAATCCCAATATGTTCAATTAGTACTCTAATCCTTTTTGAGTTTACCTACTGAATTTGAATTCTCATAGTGTAACCGTTTCTCGATGCAACTTGAAATAAAAATACACTACATTGAACTCCCACCTTAATGTTAATATTTGAGTAGCATTCACGTATTGCATCAACTAATGTTGGCGATCCTGGAGCTGTTTTACTTCGTGTAGAAATATTTTCGAGTTATTTGAAAAAGACTGTATTATTGAAAGAACTGTTCATTACACTATTTGAGAAATGCAATCGGAAACTTATTATTTGTATTCTAAAACAATAAGATAGTGACCATTGTTTTATTACTAATTGTAGTGTATTCATTCTCAATGTTTTTATTGTTATATTATTTGGACGTCGTTAAGCAGAAAATGTCCAACCAACAAATTGTCAAAAATGAGTTTTATATAAGTACTGTTGTATAATCAACATTTTGACCATTTGCAGAAAACGTCGAAACGAAATGACTACTAGTGTGAAAATATTTGCTGTAGTGCTAAGCCACATACAGGGTAATTCAAAGGTACTTTGACAAACTTCAGGAGGTGATTTCTCACAATATTCTGAAATGAATTGTCCAAATAAATATGTGTTCGGAAACGCTTCGTTTCCAAGATACAGGGTGTTAATGTTTTATTTTTATACTCGTTTTTTTTTAAATAACTTTCGAATAACTGACCTTAATTGAACGAAAATTGGTATTGAGAGGTTTTTTGAGGCGCGTCTTTCTCTTTTTTGAAGATTCATAACTTTTTGAGCGTACTCCTAGCACATTTTTCAGTGGAAAAATCAATTCCTTTATCATATCTACGTATCCCTGTTACAAGTCGCTATAAGCAACCGTTTTCTAGATATTTGGACTTGAAAATTTAAGTCGATTATTTGATAATCGATGCGTGTTGAAGTTATTACAATTATTTTGCATTTTTCACAAGAATGCTTAGGAAATGAATTTGGCGTTTAAGTAAATAGTTTTGGTAATGACTAAGATGTCTAAAAACCATGGTGTATTCACTTATATCTGTAAAATATTGGGACAAACTGGGGGACACCAGCCCACGTGTCATAATTCAGTAAACTGCAATTACAGACCACACAGGGTGTTTTTGTGATATGTGTCTCTGATCCTTTCTGTGATTATGCTTTTGTCGCCTTTAAGGTTATGTCAATTCGTTGTGAAATATTTTGAGGTTGATCAATCGATGTAACATATTTTAGAACAAACTATTCCATGTATTTATGTCAGTTTTATATAGAATTTTCGAGAGGTGTTCCGAAATAATTCTAATTATGAACCGTACCAATTTATTCTGTATGGTTGATTTTCTATTGATACGGCTCCACCGAGTTGGTACTTATGTATTTCTGTCCCTGTTTGCTCATGATAAAAATCTTATGATGGAGAGGATAATTATTTTATGAAGTGCTGTAAATTACATACAATTACTCAATTTAGCTTTCAAACCAAATAAAAGTACGGGAGATGCAATCTCTTTCGCTTTCTGAAAAATCTATATTATAGTCCGAAGGAAGTGTTTTGCGACACATCTAAAGCTTTGACTGTTACATAAGCTTCAGAGGACGAAGCTTCAATTGGTTCGAATCCTATCTGAGTGAACGAACCTCTCAGTTTTTGGACAAATCACGAGGTGTTCACTATTTTGGCAGACAACAGGACTATCTTATCGCAAGAACTCAAATTACCTTCATATAGCGGAGTAAAACATTATTTTGGAATCCTGGAGGACTCCATGGATTTTCCTTAAACCTTCTGATATTACTTAGGAATTGCTTGCAGAAAAAAGCTAAAAACTTATATTCGTGCGCTGCCTGTTTATTAATTGTTAAAACAATGAAAAATAGTTTTGTTATTCAAATTTTACCCAAATTGATGCTATAGGGGTTTTTGAGGTCGCTGAACCAGAATATGACATTGAAAAAACGATGGCGTGGCCAGTTGTAAAGATAGATTTCATGAATGATAATTTACAGCTAACTATTTTTTATTAATGTTTACATCTCGGAGAAAAAATTTTTGGGTAAAAGTTCTGGAGCTAATGAAGCTCTATCAAACAACTTATAGTCTACCGTTATTGGGAATGGAAATGAAATTTCTTTAAATCTTTCAACAGCTGCCTTGAGACTATTGGACCATTTTCGAAAGTAGCCGAAGTATTCATGAGAAGTCTTTTTGTTTCATTCGGTTGAAAAATGTGGCCACCACTCAACAAATTTCGTTATATTCCATATATAAGTTTCAATATCACATTTCAAACTAGAGTTTCTGAAGCATGGCCTCAAATTCAAATTTGTAATTTTTTTAAATTATTCAATATTTTGAGCTCTGTATTTTTTGAAATATATTCTTTATTTTTTTTTAAATTGTACTTTTTTTATTTGTCATTTTGAGAGTAATCTGTGAAAATTTCAGATGCTTATCTTGAAAAAAAATAAAAAATTCTGCTTTGACGTAATTTCATTTACGTACTATTCCCATACATATTTTTTCACTCTTAAAAACATGACTCCTCGTTAGCTACATTTTTCTTCTTTCAGTTGAAATTGTTATGTTAATTTGATCAATTAGATCAAAAGTTATAACAAATTTAGTGTAAAGCGCTCGTGGCTGCGTGCTCCTCCAGCGCTGCACTTCAGAGTCGCCGCCTCAGATTTTGTTCCCACGTTAGCAAAAAAATTCTGCAGCTTACAGTTTTTATTTTAAAGAAAAATTTTATTTACCTTTTTGATGTGAAATTTTCCATTTTTGCTAGTGGCACCATTATTTATTCATTTTTTTTAATATTCAATATACAATGTAATTTGGAAACTTATTTGTTAAATAATTAATTTAGCACACACTTTACGGTTGGTAACTTTTTATATGTTGTTCCCAACATCATCACTAAGTACAGTAAGTAGTTACCACAGTCCTATAACTTTCTGAAGCAAAAATCTAATATTACTCCACTACTAGTAAAATGATTAATTTGAATTTTCTCTGAACTACCTTTGCCCATTGTAATAATTTTTTTCAACTTGTGATTGTAATGTTTCTAGTAACTAGCAAGTCAAATAATTTTATTATTACTTTTATATTTATTTTTTATGTTATATATATTTTGTATAAAACATTTCCAATGAGATGACAATCTTCTGACTAAAAGTATTGGAAAATTCTAAATATAGTGGATATTTTCTTCCGAAGAGCCATGGAACCTTCTGTGACGGTCCGGAATTCACTAGCCAAAATCGAGATAACTTCATAGAATGAAAAGTCCACGCTTACTTGTGAAATTCATGTGTTTATTAAAAAGTGATAATTATCATAGTCATTAGCCTTATCGATCTCGGGAGTGGGCCTTGTTCTTCCGAACAACTGCTTGGTTTAGAGCGCCCTCTTTCTCCGACTATCTCATGCGGGGTGTTACTGAAAAATAAAAGAGAAACATTTAGATTATTGTTTTTTCCCCTCACCTTTGATAGTAGGGCTCACCTTTTCCTGAGAAATCATTCTAAGATAGCTGGAAGCAGCCTAGACTGTCGCACACCAGGATTCATCGATTTCTCAACTTCATCAACAGATTTTATGATATCTACAATGAACTCTCTGATTTTGTTCATATCAGAAGGTTGTAAGAGAGGTAATATTTCAGCAGAGATGGGCCGTGAATGGCTTGGTAATAGTTTGTATCAGAAAGTTTAATGGAACAATGTCATCGGGGACATTTGCCAATCCCCTCAATTTTTCAAATTTTTTGTTGTTTTGTTGAAGTTTCTGTAAGTTTTAAAACACTTATTTTGAAAAAATGGATTATTTAAACAATAATGCTCATTTAGCCGATATGCATTTCGTTTAGGGCCTTGCGGATGGCAATGCGCGCGAAGCAAGACGTATTTACAGTTTGGAGAATTATCCACGATCAACAATTTTATCTATACCATTTTCAAAGAGTACAAGCTCTTTTGCCACGAGACTTTCCCCAACGCATCACTATGTGTCAGTGGTTTTTGAGAAAATTGGCTGGAAATCCCCAATTTTTAAGATATGTACAATTCACGGACGAGGCAAACTCTTCTCCAGAAATGCTATCACAAACTTTCAAAACAACCATGTTTGGGCTCTGGAAAATCCGCACGCAGTTAATGAAAGACATTATCAGTATACATTTTCTGTAAATGTATGGGCGGCAATAATTGATAATTACTTGATAGGTCCTTTCTTTTTTCCGTTTTCCGACTGAACGGCGCAACTTACAAAGACTTTTTAGAAAATGATAGAAAATGTACCATTAGAAATTCGTATCCGCATGTGTTTATGCATGATGGGGCTCCGGCCCATTTTAGCGTTGTAGCCAGGGAATTCCTTAACACTGTCTATCCAAATCGATGGATCGGTAGGGGTGTAGAAGAACCTAACCAGGCGTGGGCATCAAGGTCCCCAGATCTAAACCCGCTAGATTTTTATTTTTGGGGACATTTGAAGTCACTAGTTTATCAAACTCCAGTAGCGAACGAGGAAGATCTAAGATACCGAATAGTAGACGCCTGTGAAACAATAAGAAACACACCAATAATTTTTGAGCGGGTAGGAGATTCAATGACTTGAATACAATTTAGTTTCTTTTATTTTATTTTATTCTACATATTTAAAATTTCTTGAAATAAAATGTTGATATTTCTTGAAAATTTTATTAAAACAAATACAGATTTTACACCCTTGATACAAAAATAACTATTTCAAACGAGTAAAAATAAATAGAATAGGTGGCGCCCCCTACAAAAAACCAAAACTACTTACCTAAACGTCAAATTCATTTCTGAAGCATTCTTGTGAAAAATGCAAAGTAATGGTAATAACTTCAACACGCATCGATTATCAAATAATCGACTTTGAATTTTCAAGTCCAAATATCTAGAAACCGGTTGCTTATAGCTTTTTCACGTAGATATGATGGATGAATTGATTTTTTTTACTGAAAAATGTGCTAGAAGTACGTTCAAAAAAGTTATGAATCTTCAAAAAAGAAAAAGACGTGTAGGTGGCGCCCCCTACGAGTGAGAGAATAATAACATCAGGTTCGAATTTGACACCTCAAACAATCTCTCAATACCAATTTTCTTTCAATTAAGGTCAGTATTTCGAAAGTTATATTCAAAAAAATGGAAATTAAAAATAAAACTTCAACACCCTGTATGTTGGAAAAGAAGCGTTTCCGGAAATATATTTATCTGGTAAATTCATATTAGAATATTGTGAGGAATCACCTCCTGAAGTTTTTCAAAGTACTTTTAAATCACCCTGTATACGAAGGCGTAGAAGGGCCACTGAACTTTTTATTTATAATTCCGACTTATTATTTCGGAATTCCGTCCTAACATTTCAGAATTATGTAATTCCGACTTAGTATCTCGGAATTCCGACTTAACATCTCGGAATTATATCATTCCGACTTATGCTCGATTTCACCAGAAGACAGATAAACGGCGTTTTCATAAACTCCGTTCTAAATGAACTCAGATTTTAATCTTGATAAATCTCCATCGAGTTTCACTGACAAAAACTTTTTAACAAAAAATTAAACCGACGAAATACGGAACTGAAAAGTTAAAAATATAATAAACCTTCTGTCTCACTAACTAAGCTCCTAAACTAATGTAAGTAACTAAGTTTGAGTCGGCGCCAAACAAACAAGCAAATGAATTAGGTAAGGCGTAAAATGATTGCACGGTGATATTCTGATAATTTTTTTGAAGTATTTTAATGATCTTCGTTGATTGTTCGTTTGGCGCCGACTCAAAATTAGTTACTCACATTAGTTTAGGAGCTCAGTTATTGAGACTAAGAAGATTTATTTTATTTTTTACTTTTCAGTTCCGTATTTCGTCGGTTTAATTCTTTGTTTAAAAGTTTTTAGTTTTCAATTTTTTGTGGCTGAAATCTACTAATTACTACCTACTTGTTTTTTGATTATTTCCAAAATACTTACTTACCCACCTTACTTCAACTATTACCAGTTAAATAATATGATTATCTACTTTTACTATTTGTTGTAATATGAATTATTTTTGTTGTTCTGGTTAGTTTACTTCATTACTTTGTAATTCATTCCATCCTCTCATAAAATATAATGATTGTGACGGATGTAGGATAACAAAAATAATGACAGTAGCGATCTGTCATTATCAACTACATATGTGTGCCAATGTTCACAAGTAAAAAATCAATTATCCCCTATTTTTCTACCCGTAAGGGTGCATAATTTCATTCGAAATCCAAATATGATCAACTTCGAGTTTATAACCTATCTAATAAAAAAAAATCATCCAAAACGAAGAACCCAGTAAAAAGTTATGCCTGATAGAATCGGTTAACGGACCAGAATTCAGAGGGTGAGTGATCAATATCCTTCATTTTGCTACCCTTGGGGGTGAATTTAATTTTTTTGAATTCAAATGGGACCAACTTCGAAGTACACTCTATCCACTGAAATCATCGGAATCGGACGTCTCAGTAAAAAGTTATGCGTGGCCATACATGAAAAAAAAAATATACGCGTCGACTAGAGAACCTCCTCCTTTTTGATTTCGTCGCTTGAAAACAGACGAAAAGCTAAACCGAGTTTATTGAAACTGAGTTTAAAGACATTCAAAAGTTGACAACATTGGAAAATATGTACATTTCTGTCATATTTCTATTTTTGCATATATTTCATTGTTTCGATGTCTGATTTGATTTGTCTGTTTAATTGTAGAAAACTTTTTTTACTAAATGTAAATAGGGTTGTCTAATTTATTTATTCTCAGTTCATTAGCTATATTTAAGCCTGTAATATGCTTTTCGTAACAAACAATATTTTTAAATTTATTAATTGGATGCAGGCTCATAAAAATTGTTATTTTATACTTTTAAATATATATCTATTTTTGTTTTATGGTGAACTTAAATCAAATTTCAAAATTCACTTGTATTTTGTCACAGTGGAAGTCATTCTCTATAAAGAAACTATTTAGGGGGTAATTCCTGTGTATATTATCATGCCCATCCAGCCTGTAAAAAAAGATACTGATAAGAGCAATTTACGATATTTTAACATAAACAATATACAGATATTGTGCTATGTGCTAGAATAAAAAAAATGTTTTCAACAATATACCTTTAAGGTATAGAAGAATCGATTGTTCATTAGGTACATACTGATCATTAAAAAACCTACCGTGAGGAATGTTTAAGTAGAAAAGAAAATAACATACACTGTGTATGTATGTTATATGATAAAATATTTGTTTCCAAAACAAACTGGTTCTTTATATTGAAAGCAATATGACAATAGAGAAATGGAAATGCTCTATTTACCTGGGCGGAGGGAAATTACATGTTATTTTCAATTGCCTACAAAACATCAAGACCAGTCAAAAAGTCGTTATGGTCCAGACTATGAAAACGTTCTTCTCTGTCTTTTGTCCAGCGAGCTCGACAACGACGTTCTCATCGAAAGCTAATAAATACGCCCTTCGCATATTTGTAAATTTTAATTTACACCACAAAACATAAACAAATATATAAAACGAAACTTTACCTTACTTTTCAAAACTCTAAAACGTCGTTTAACTTCGTAACTGGCCAAATTCAGCCTGTTAAAACCGAAACGCCGCGCCGGTTAGAACTAAACCCGGTTTATAGTTCCTGGTGAAATCCAATATGACGAGTAAAAAGCTTAATCTAAGTTCAATTTGAACAAAACGCGTTTAAAGAGGTTGGTGAAATCGATCCTTAGAATCTCGGAATTACGACTTATATAATTCCTAGATATTAAGTCGGACTATAGTTCCGAGATACTAAGTCGGAATTATATAATTCCGAGATGTTAAGTCGGAATTCTAAAATACTAAGTCGGAAGTATAAAAAAAAAATGCAGTGGCCCTTCCACGTCTTCGTACACATATGAGCTAAAAAATTTATTTTTATAAAACGTTCAAGTAGTTTGGATGAATTCTATAAAAAATATACGTTGGCTATATTTCCCTTAACAATAAATGGTTAAACAGTCTCAAGTGGGTTGGATCAATTGTACCAATAAAATTAGATAAAAAATAATGTACATAATTTTCGTTTGAAAACTTCCAACCTACGTCCAACGTCAGGTGTGTGATGTCTTTAAAATCAAGTAACTGGAAGAATCTGATGAACATAACTGGCAATTATTACAAATACAACTTGACTCGCATCAAGACCTGGCAAACAAAGAAAGGACTTTGCTGAAAAAAGACATGAAGAAAGCTCAAAATAAAAACAATGTGGAATGCTTAACGTTTGACTTGCAGAAGACCCTTTGCCTATGATTCCAAGCAATATAATTTATTACAAAATGCAAGTTTGCTTATATAATTCAGGTATATATTCCAGCAAAGTACAGAAAACATATTGCTATGTATGACTTGAAGAAACAGCGAGAAGAGGAGCTCAAGAAGTTGGTTCCTGCCTCTTGAGACATGTTACAAACAATGTATCAAACACTGTCGAACACTTAATGTTGTGGTCCGACTCCTGCGGTGGACAGAACCGTAATATTAAGATTACATTGATGATGTTTAGTTTGCTCCATGAATTTGAAAACTATCACATTCAAGTTTCTCGTTCGTCACACTTTTTTACCGAATGACAAAGACTCTGGAGATATTAAATGCTGACTGGAACGCCATGAACGAATTAACATCCCTTCAGACTATATAATATTATAAAAAAAAAAATTATAAAAAATAAAATTTTTTATAACAAGTTTTTATTCAAATACCCTAAAAAGTACAAAATAATTGCTTTGGATGTGTGACGTAGGTTATTCCGTTAGTTATAGATTCAAGAGCTTGTCGCGCAAATCAATTATTTTGTACTTTTTAGGGTATTTGAATAAAAGCTTGTTTTTAAAAAGGTTTTTCTCATTAATTATTTCATTTTGTGCCTTCTAGTAAGTACGCCTTAATCTATGCATTTTTATTAAAGTCGTTTTTATGAGGCCTTTTTTCTGTAAGTTCTGAGCTATCTAGTTCTTCAACGGGGAGACCATCTGAAGATTAACTCGTCCGTCATCCTGGAGCTGCCATCTTCAATTTATAAATTTTGACAAAAAATCAATGATCTTCGACTAAATTCATAATCTCCGACCCCGAAAACCCCCACATACCAATTTTGAATAGAATTGGACCATAATTACAAAAATCGTCGGACATCTTGAAGCCGCCATTTTGATTCTATGGATTTTGTCAGAAAATTCATAATCTTCGACCCTGAAAATCCCCACATACCAATTTTGAATCGAATCGGACCATAAACACAAATCTCGTCCGCCATCTTGGAGCCGCCATTATTTTTTCTCCAATGCATAATGCATTGTCACGGGAACTATGAACACCTGCCAAATTTCACGTTAATCGAACAGCTAGAAGTGGGTCAAATTTAACTTGCAAGATTTGATGACAAACATCGGAAGCAAGATTTGATGACAAACATCGGGACAGGTGAAACTAAATAAAAGCTTGTAAGAAGGAATGGTTTTTGGGAAGAGAGGAGTTAGAAAAAGCAATTGTAAATAGGAAGTTGGACACTAATAAACAAAAAATCAACTGGTTACATATCAGGCAAATAACACTGGAAAAAGGAAATCCATATTGTATATTCATGAGAAAAGACTTCGATTCGGAAAGTGTTTGTGTTGATATATAGCGAAAAAGAAGAGCAAACATGGAACCTTTTTGGGAACTTCTCGTAGAATTGTGGCCCACAGCAAAAACGTTAGCGGATGCCAAGCTTCAAGATATACATAGTTACATGCACCTTATACCAGATTTCTATCAAAATTTTACAGCATCTTCAGGAATCTTAGAAGATGTTGATGATGATGATGATATAGATTTTGCAACTGATACTGAAGAACTTTGATTGTTTTATATTTTTATGTTTAGTTAATCACAGTAAAAAATATTAAGAAACAAACATTTTTCATTCATCAGATACAATCCAAACCACTTATCCCTTTTTTCTACAATATTAACTTTAATATTTTACTCCTCAGAAAACATCCAAGCATCAAATTTCTAAATAACTCTTCAAATATTCAAGTTTAGATAAAAATAGGTATCATTATGGACTCGTACAATAGCATAGTCAAGGACTAAAGTCAATAATCTTAGTAAATAATTTTGTAATACTCCGAACCGGCACACTCATAAACTTCAAGTTGAAATTTCCTAAAACTACAATTTGTGGGTTGGATTCTTTCTGCTAAACTACGTCCATTTAGGGCAATGAATTATCTTGAATGATTTCACTGCAGTGTTTTTGGAATGCCTTCAGAGGTTCTAAGTATTTGCTCTGTTCTTCAGTGTATTAATAGTGATTTGAACAAAGTATATTATCCCCACTCTCAACTATTTTTCCAATAGACAGTCATTTGTGTAGTAATTACCAAAATACCGTCAATATAAAAAACTTATTTCAAAATGGATGCTTTGCAGTGAACATTTCTGGAAAAAACAAATAGAATAAACCATTGAATCCTTGACATTTCCAATTGATCCTGCAACAAAAATAAACATTTGAATTATGGAGCGTTTCTTTCTTAAAAAATGGGTCACCATCGTGAAATTTCTAATCCAATAGATACGCACGGAACAGTTTGGTGTTTGGTAGTAAGAACAAACGTCAGTGAACTGACAACAACAGATACGTAATCACCGCTAGAGGCACGTGCGGGAATCTTCAAAATACAACTGCATCAGTATGGCGGTTAGCTTTTCATGCAGATTAATTTCGTGTGTTTGAATGACTTGCAAATTATTTTTTGATAATTCTGGTGTGTTGTGTATGGTCCTGACTTCATCTACTAGTTCTGACTTCATCTACCATTTAAATATATTGAGGTTCGTTTCATTTCAATAGTGTTATTATGAATTTGAATGGGTGTCGCCGTTAGACTGCAATGGATGTTAATAAGAATGTGTACACTCTTTTCGTGAATTTCTCAAAGGAGCAGTTCAAATTCCACATATTTGAATCAGGCAATCGCCTTAGATAAGGTTAGGCGGATAGCGGTTCTCAAAATTTGGGTCATATTCGACAAAAAAAGGTTTTTTCCATTTATTTTTTCTGTAATTTTTTATAGGCACTTCAATTTTTAATCATATTGCCCTCAATCCTACACTCGTATCCATCTTAGCTGTTTGCTTATTGGTTTATGTGTGGAATTTCTGAGTGAGTTGGGATAATAATTTGTGCCGTGCATTCTATGTATTCAAAATATTCATTTGTTTCTTTTGTCTTCGGATTTTAATTATGTGTTTTGCGAAAACCAATGCAATGGTGGTGAATTTTTGTTTATCTTAATATCATCAAATCCTGGGTGTTCACATTTTATCTGCTAGATATTATCTCCTTATTTTGAGTAGAGGTTTGCTTCAGCGCGAAGGGATTCTACAAGGGTTGATTACATCGCTCCCAAGCATATCCTTAGAACCTTAATTGATATTATTTCTAGCTAATTCAGCTTATTATATGATGCATACCTCTGTAATATGACACCATATTCAATGATTGATCCCATATACGCTTTGTTCAATAGAAGGCATGTTTCTGTGTTCACTACCCCCACGTTCTAGTAACCATTTTGAAAACATTATTATTGCCAGATATTTTGTATCTTCTTTATATAGATTCATGTCACCTATTTTGATGTTTGGTGACCTGGTGCAGTGAAAAATGTGAAGTTTGACTTATCACCTGATAGATCGACTAATCATATATCGTTAATATCTTTGAAAATGACAGTAAAATATGTCATCCAGATCCAGTTTCTTTAGGAAATTTTGATATTTTTATATAAATTATAAAGCTATCGGCGTACTGGATTATGTTTGTATTCCTAGGCGAATGGTGTATAAAGGTGGTGTATACTTCGAAAAGGAGTGGGGATAATACAGATCCTTGAGGGAGGCTCCTGTTGTTTCCTTAATAATAAATCCCAAACACCTCCTTGATGTTATTCTAGATCCTAGGTACGTTACCTCATGGCGAATAAATATGTATCTATAATAAAAAAATTAGGTTTATTTGGTTGATTTGGTTCATGACTGGTTTCTATCGAGCAAACAAAATAATTATTGTTATCGACAGTATTGGATAACTTAGCGGTCATAATGAATGTATGTTCAGATCCCTCAAGCTAGTATGTAAATGTCTGATGTTAGTGGTACCAGCATTTTACAGAACCAGCTTCATTATGAACATTCGTATTCGCGGTCTTCTGAATATCCGATTTTTTTATTTTTCAGAAGCGTTATTCTTCAGTTTCATAATATTTTTCTAATTATCTCTAAGTCAGTGTGGGATATTTCTGCCATACGAGCTGTTACCAAAGGCGTGCGCCATTTTTATCAGATCAGTGAATACTTTTGATTTTTCATATTTACTTGTTTCGAGATCTAAAAGGCAAATTATTATATTAAAAAGTGGTACCAAATTATTTTGGAAATATAGTTTTAGGAGAAATATCTATTTATAACAAACTATATTTCTGAAATCAATACTTTCGTAAGTGAATAGTGGAAAACTATTCTGAACCGCAAATTGAGGTTTAGTTTCCGTGGCAATTGTTTTTTATTCGAGCATGTTTTTCGACTTTTATTCTCGAATATATTTGAATGTAGTGGATGGATCACAATTCGAATCAATCAATCAATCTTGGAATAAAATAACTAAGAAATTCTAAAGTTTCCATAAATAAATGTATTTAATGGAGTTTGAGAGATGTTCGCAAATTCAGGTTGGCAAACAAATCCAAAAGGTCTAAAAATATAGCCAAAGTGATAATTTTATCTTCAAGACAAATGTTTTTTAGGAGAATGAATCCCGATGAAAAAAATATTGAACCTCTATCCATTTTTTCGATCTTTTTATTTCAAACAAATATTTATATTTCCGAAATTTTGGAACGAAATATCAATGTCACGGCTGACAAATACTCGAAACATCTACAAATTCCTAAAAAAAATCCGAAAAAGAAATATAACAATTCAATTTCTGGTATGTCCTTCCTCTGTAAATAAACTATCGACTATTCGAACTCCAACTTTTAATTTAATATACCTCAATACTTCTAAGTTGTTTGGCATATTTCACTTCATATTTCGATGGATCATTCATAAAAGCAAAACATTCTGTATCTTCAATTGCGAGTCAAAGTTGAAATGATTATTTACGGTATACTTATATCCAATTACAGATCTGTCATCCTATTTTCAAATCAAACATAGTTGTGCCATTGTACTCAACGAAAAGACAAACAGATAATTGGAAGGCAGATCCGTAATCGCATTTTAAATTAAATATATAAATTCTTATTTTGCCCTGAATTGAAAAATGTTCTCTTGAAGTTCTGATCATTGTTATTTTATGAATTATTCATCAAAATATCTAGTAATATGCCAAACAATATACATTCAGGAATGTTTTCAGGAAATTTGTAGTTGAATATTTCAGTTTTTAATGAATGTACAGAAGAACTCTTCTCGATAATTTTTCATGACATATCATCTATATTTCATTGTTAAATTTCAGAGATATAAAAATTCGTTAGGAAGTACTAATAAAAAATCGAAAAGATAGTGTTCTATTCAATGTTGTTTTCCCTCGGGATCATACTCCA
Source organism: Gonioctena quinquepunctata (assembly GCA_018342105.1). NCBI lineage: Eukaryota > Metazoa > Arthropoda > Insecta > Coleoptera > Chrysomelidae > Gonioctena > Gonioctena quinquepunctata. Next base: position 91,477 of record JAFIRS010003974.1, on the reverse strand, counting down.
ATAAATAATAAAAAATCTTCGGATTGAAAAAAAATTCAACACTATATGACCCGACAGAAAATCTGCCATTCGAATTTGACTGCCTATATTTTTAGATCTTTTGATTTTTTCTCAACTTCTTAATTCCTTGAAAGATTAACTTTTTATTTCAATCCTAGCAATTTAATCGTTCGATGTAGTAGGAAAGTTTAGTTTTTCTTTGGGTCCGATCCATCCATCACATGAAAAGATGTCGCAGAAAAGCTATAGTTCAGTTCAAATTGATTTTTCAACATTCACTGATCCCGTTACTAAAAATTTTATCAACAAGGTTTTCATAGTTGTCCCCCAAAAAAGATAATTTGATTCCACAAGAAGTGATTTCTGTTCAATCTTTTTTTACTAGAAGTTAAATTTTACAAGTAAATGTCATCATTTTTTGTTTCAGCTATCAACAAATCAAGTTATGTTGTCCTGTGTAAATAATATTCAAGTTCAACAATTTTAATTTTAGACCGATAATAACAACAGTTCAAGTGTGGCTGTGAGAGAATAGCGCTTTCGAATAAATACAGAGTAAGATCCCAAAATTCGGACGCGAAAAAAGTGGGGTAGGACATATGAATAGACCTCGACAGGAAGTACATATATTCGTTAATGGTGATAGGAAAGTCATCCGGTTATTCTTTGCTGTGAGTTACGAGTTGTTGAAATCATATTAATTATCGGGTATAATACCGTAAGTGCTTTAAAAATCACCGATAATTCTGAAAAACACGTGTTTTTTTAAAACTGTACGAGTTTATTGTTTTCGTTGTTTCAAAGCCTAAATTTTTGAAACAACAAAAAATAACCGAATGCAGTTTTTTTAAAAAAACGTTTTTTCAGAATTATTTGGTTAATTTTAAAGCACGAATGGTATTCGGTAGAAAATTTCAAGAATACAAAAAGATTCATATTATTTATTGTTATAGTTGATACTACAATTATTGTAAGTAATATTGTCACTGCAGTTGAATTGTCACCTAGCGCGCTGAATTACAGCGATAATCCACATAGTAGGTGGATTACCGCTGTAATTCAGCGATAATTCCACACCTCTTATGGACATTTCAACACATGAGTGAATTTTCAGCAATTTTCCCATAGCGACTATGCTAGGATTTGTTTGTAGGGTGAGCCAAGAAAACGATCAAGTACCTAGGTATTGAGCATGCCCTGGTAAATGTCTACTCATCGTGCTCATGCTCCCTGAAAATAGCTGTTTGACTTTTCTCACGTGTTTTTGCCTCCTGAACACGATTCCGAGGAAAACGTGGCGGTCTCATACCGTTTTCGAGATATATTATCTTCCTCCTTCTTCAAGAGGTCATTTTTAGGCACCGATTTCGCGCACAAAAATCACTCGCATGCCTCCTTCTTTTTACCAGCTTGAACTACAAACACCAAATCACTCATTTTCCGTACAACTTTGCACAAAATATAGCCGGTTTTATCGAAAATAATACTCTTTCTTCAACAGTTAGACATAACCTAACTTTTCACATTTACTAAATTTCATGTCACATGTGAAAAGTTAGGTTAGGTTAGCAGCATTCTCAATTTTCAAATCAATTCACTCTATCAAACGACATACAGTTTGCCAATATTGATATGCCATTAAAATTTGGATTTTGAAAATGACGGCTGTTGTAACATTCCAAGATTCCCATCGATTCCCCAATCGATTTTTATTAATGAGTTCTGGTGACCATGATCGCCGAACATATCCAATATTTTTTTAAAGTCGTTAAGTTGTGACGTCGGCAATAGGTAGTTTTCAAGGGTATATTATTTTGCCAGAAAAAATTTTGATCGTAAGATTGTTGCTTGAGTAATATCCCGAGGCAAATTGCATGATCAAAATCTCGAGCCGAAGGCTATCCCATGCCATATTGACTCTCAGAAATAGTCGATCTGTTGTTACGTGCGCTGGGTGCTTATCAAACAGGTTTTTCAACAAACGCACTGGACAAACATCTAGAGCATTTGTATTTGTAACGAGCCACTTGCTATCAGTGAGTCTTCTTTCTCTCTCTTGACTTGTTTTGGAAAATATTGGGTTGTATTTGATTCTTCCAGTTGGTATATTCGTTTTGAAAGTATTGCTTTTTCACTGGACACCCTCGCCACCTCAACAGGCTTGTTCATATGGTTCAATTGTTTTTGTAATCCCTCAGGATTATCTTCATCCCATGCAACTGCCTCCGATACACTTCATTTTTCGTTAATGCATTAAAACTCTCTTTTCTCTTGTTGGGCATCCTTTGTAATTACTTGGCTTCGTAATTTTAGCATTTCGCGCATCCTTCAAAATATTGTCCGAAAAAGGATGGAACATGATATTGAAATTTTCAAAATAATATTGCTACAACATCTTTGCTGTTGTATTCCATATATTTTTATGCAACTTCCTTTATAGTCCTCACCATTAGATTTCTTCATGTCATTGAAATTTTGGATACTTGTGTATCATCGCGTAATTCATAAATCCTTTCACTGAAGAACTTCTCAAATTGTCTCCAAATTGAGTTTTTGGAAGTAACTGTATTTTTGGGTGTCATATTATAAATATTAGTTGAATTTGTTCAAATGAACTTGTACCAAAACGACTCATTTTGACACTTTCAAAAGTTCAACGTCAGATGACAAACATATGTCCAGAGTTCTTTTGTCTAACCACGAAAATCAATTACGGAAGTATGTTATGGGATATTGTCAAAATTTGAAAAAGCGACAGCATTGGTTGAAATAGTATGAGGGAATTGACGGATCTGGATGGGCCCCGAGTATAGAATCACAATCAACTGCGGACATAGTCTGGTATACAGACGGTTCAAAGACAGTTGAAGGAACGGGAGCAGGAAAACATGGGGCGAGGCCAAGAAGGGATTACATAATACCACTTGGCAAATGCTCCACGATATTCCAAGCTGAAACACATGCTATTATGGTATGCATTCAGAAGAATCTAGAAAGTGGTTATAGGAAAAAACACATCTACATTCTATCTGACTGTCAAAGTGCTATAAAAGCACTCAACTCTATACATATAAAGTCTAAACTGGTCTGGGACTGCCTCCAGAACCTCATAGAGCTAGCAAAACAAAACAAGGTCACCTTGATGTGGGTGCCAGGTCATAGAGGCATTGGAGGCAACGTTAAAGCGGACCAGCTAGCAAGACAAGCATCTGAAACGCCATTCACAGGGCCAGAACCTGTACATGGAATCAGCAAAAACCGATGCAGGACCCTGATCGACAAGTGGATAAAAAGAAGACACCAACAATATTGGGATCAAACTGTCATGCAAATACACAGCAGAGTCATGGTAGGGCATCCAAACCGGACTCTGACGGCTGAACCTTCTTGATATATTAAACAAGTTTATGTTTGTTATCTTCATTTTATAATAATTTTTACAACTGGATTTTATGGATTGTTTCTCTAAATAAGCTAATATCAATATAGTGTAGGTTAAGTAATGATCTAATTGTAAACAACGTATCAGTAAATAAATTATTGGAGAATATCTAGATAACTATTCAGCAATGTTCTCATACATTCATACATTTCAATTGATTCTCCAAAAATATTTAAAAATATATGAAAACTGAAAATCTGCCGAGCCCCGTTCGAACCTGGTGCTCTACACAGCTGGTCGGTCCGGCTGTTGCCGAAACAATAATAAAATTATAAACACAAGTGTATATTATGCATTGTTTGAATATAATTCCAGAATACATTTGGGTTCTGTCCTGTATTTGTTCTCAAAGTTTCGACTAATAAACTAGACATTCCCAACCAAACTCACCATGGGTGATAACCAGATAATGAATCTCGGCGTTTCAATAAAAGCAAGTGTAACTATCGCAGATGTGAAAAAAATTGTGTTTGATGTGTACGGCATCGCAAATATAAATGTGTTGCAACTGAACGGTTATGATGATTGGAATTTCCACATAGTACCACAAGGAGTAGACGAAGGTCTATGTGGGGTTGGTAAATATGGGTACATTCTGAAAATAATTAATTCTTTGGATTCCAAAAAGCCGCGAGTTTTCGAAGCTCAATCTTTACTACTTCGACATTTGGGTGAGTATCATTTGAGTCTTGAAGTTGAAATATTTGTTAGAAAAAGAGTGCTTCGGACAGTTTTCGACTTTTTTTGGAATGGAATTTTTGCTCAGAAGTCAGTGTGAACTATAAACAGACTTTATACAACGGCGAACATTTTCTATAAATATGATTCAACTTTTCTCTTATTTCGAACTCAAGATGGGACTGTCATTTAATAGGCCAGTAGATATAGACAATTGACATTAATTCCAAAAGTTTTCAAACTTCAATGGTATGTTAGTGCATCAATGAAAACAAACTATACAATTTTGCAGAGGTCTGCGATGAACAGAACATTGTTTTAATTGCAAAAAACGTTTTCATGCTTTATTATTGCACTGAAAATTTTAAAAGTTCTGCAAACTAGGCATACCTATAGTGATAGTGTTTTACAACATGCATTGAGTTTGCAACCTTGTAAAAGTTACGGAACCTTGTTTTTTGTAATTTTTTTAAGTTTTTCATTTTAATTTGTTGTAAAACATTACAAAAGTTCTGCAAATTGGATAAACGAACGTAAAAAAAGTTTAAAATATCCACGAACATTTCCAACCGTTTCTGGAAAACGCATAATTTATTTATCAAACTTTTTTATCAACGCTCCCATTCTCAATACACACAAGCATTGAAATAATTACAAAAGTTTTTCATTGTGGTTGCAAATAAAGAGAATATGGTCTAGTGATATAACTTTGCAACCTCATACGAAAAACGGAACCTATTTACCACCAATTTTTTTTTTGCATTTTTACAACTTCTGAAATAATTGCAAAAGTTATGCAAATTGCAATTAAAATTACGACTAATATTTTACGTGAACAAGAGGTTTGTATAATTGATTTGTTTTTTTTATTATTTGGCAATAAATGCAAACATTGTACAAATAGGTTTAAGATATATATTAGACCGACATATCTACAGTGGTCCAGTCAAATACTTGATTATCCATCACGTATGTCTGTTATATTTTGTACTGGTTGATTGAAATTGCACCCGAAAAATAATACGGTTACGTAGTAAACCATTAAAAAAATTTAAACTAATTATTGATCTCAGAAGCAATCACTGTTAAATTTAATCTTATAGTATCGAATGCAACAATCGAAAGAATACAAAATTCTGCTAAATTCTGCTAGAAGACTATTGAAAGACATTAATTTTTTATCGCATTAGAAATGACATGCAATCATTCTTCATTTTAAATTTCCATTTGTCAGAACATGACTTTATAGCAATCGACGAGATTTCAAAATAAATAATCGATGGTCTATGGAAGTACATAATTTTCATCATCAAACAGAAACGTTGCTGACAAATAAACATTTATAAATCGATATTACATCTCAAATTTAACTTTTACAGGTATGTATTTCTTGAATTGAAAGAAATTATAATTTACCTTTCCACTCGACTTTCTTACTCCAATTGTGGTTTCGCATGAAAAATTCTATTGAATCCAAATGGAGGACTGAAATGTAATCGACACGTAAGAATCATTTTCTTGATCAATAAAAATTTTGAAAATAAAGAGGGAAAAACATGTTGGTATGCAATTCTATTCCAGTTGTAGCTCCAGGACTATCAGATGAATGTGTATTGTTTTTGTTTAGTTAAATAGTTGTCTGTCATAAAAATACAATTGTCAGTCTCCTTGTTATTCTGGTGATAAATCATGTTACTAAACTGCTGTGCAATTCATTACTCTGTAAACAGAACACTGTGACGTAACACAGTTGAAGGAAAATCAAGTGTTTTTTAAATCTCAATATTTCCTACATTTTTTAATAAATTAAGAAAATCATGAAAACATGTCGAGAGATTCTCGATCCTCCATCAAACGTACTCAAGGTTATTTTTTATGCAAATTCCTAATTTTAATATGATGTTTTGAATTCATATCGAAAACGTTAGCTTTCAAAATTGAATGATTTCACCTACCGTTGACGATCTTCTTAGTCGATAGTTAACTTGGTAACACAATGAATGTCATTTATTAGGTACATAAAAATCTTTATTATTCAGATAACACAGGTGTAGCAAAAATTAATATTTTTTTAATTCCTAATGTTCCGCATTGTAACATAGTTTGCAAATTATTATACTGCCACCAATTGGTAAAATGAGCTGTCTGCCGATTCGCAAACTTTTGCTTTTTTTGGTAAAGTACAAATACGAAAATTTTTTTTTTTATTTTACCCTCATTTCCGTGTTGCAGACGAGGTTGCAAATTAATAGAACATTTTACGTCAGGACTTCTCCACTTGCAATCATTATTTGAAACTTTTGTAATGATTCCGATACTTATTTCAATGAAAAAAATCAATTTAATGAAAAAAAAAAAATTGACGCAAAAGGTTGCAAATTAAAAACTCTTGTCAAGGACGTTATTTTAGTTATTTTTTGAGTTTGCAGAACTTTGGAAGTTTCTCGAAAAATTAGGACTAACAACAAATTTTTTTCGATGAAACAGACATTTCCGTTTTGTATGAGTGGTTGCAAATTTATCAAAGGATGTAAATTGCTATTTTTCAAAACTTCGAAAGTTTGCAGAACTTTTACAAATTTTCCCGCGCTAATAATGTGAAAATTAATTAAATCCTGATTTTCAACATCTTTCGTTCAGAAAAAAGGATTGCAAAATCAGACTACATATCATAGGAAAGCCTTCTTCACTCTACTGAAGTTTTGAAACTTTTGTAATTATTATTACATTTTGGGAAAATCATGTCTATCTCTACTGGCCTATAAATAGGCATGGAAATAACGTTATCGAGTTTACTACGGAAAAAATTTAGTTTAGAATTCGTGCTTTCTTTATTAATGGAAAAAAACTAAATGAGTCGAGGATCAGAACCTCGATCAGAAATCTAAAGGAACATACTTCAACGATTTTTTCCGAGGACCTTCTCTGAGAGAATTTCAGTCAATTATTGGTAACTGACTTTGAAATGGCTTTATCTAATCTTATTCGGGTACTGGGCAAATTTTTTGCGTTTTTCCACTGTTGTCTTTATTTCTTCGATCCACGTTTTTCTGGGACATCCCTTCTTCTATCTTTTGTATTTTTTCTTCTGCTTTTCTCTCTATGTGTTCGATCGATTGATTGTAGGATTTGTTTTTTTTTGAATTTTTCTCTGGCAGTGAAGTTTCTGTCTGGATTTGCCTTTATTTTTTTGATAAACCTAATTTCTGTAATTTCTATTCTACTTTCTTGTTTTTGCGTTAGGGCCGATATTTCTAATCCATATATTAAGATTGAGATGGCAACTTCCTTGAGTGTTAAGTTTTTATTTCTTTTGGGATATCTTGTCATATCAGAAATTGGTTTTTTATTGCGTTGAAGAGTTGTCCCGCTGCCCCCATCCTTTCGTCTATTTCTACACCAAGTCTTCCATCTTGTGATATCATCGAGCCAAGGTATTTGAATTTGTTGACTTGTCTTCTATTTTTATGTTGTGACATCATGTTTCTACAGAGTGTTACCAAATAAATGCAAGAGTTTTTAGGGGGTGATTTCTTGTCGAAAATTAAAGGAGTCTTTCAGTTAAACAAAAGCTCTCCTTGAAAAGTTACACGCTTCCAAAAATGAGAAAAAAATAATTTTTTCTCGAAATTGCTGAGGTATCGAAGAAAAGACATTTTGTGGGCATGTTTTACCAATAAAAAGGCTACCTATGAATATTTTTTCAATTTTGTTGTGATCTTTTAAAGTAAGTAAGTAAGTAAGTAAGTGATTTTATTCAGTTAATATATGACAGAGCACAATAGAAAATGAATCCGTTATAAATATAATATAATCGAGTAGCCTAAACGTAATATCAGTTACAAACATAATATAGCAGCCGGGGATACACGTTTATAGAGAAGGAGATGCCACCTAAGCAAGCTTGTATTGTGGCATCATCGTTCTCATTATATGGATACAATTCATTTGATGGAAAATGTAGACTAGTTCGTCGAGAGCAAACATGTGTGGCCATTAAATGTTTTCCAGTATAGCATTTAAGCAATCAAAACTATTCTTCATAAAAAAATTCAATTTTGGTTTAATTTTTTTGATACTAGTAATATTCTTCAATTCAGAGGGTAATTGATTATGAAGTTTGGGTCCAATATATGTTACAAATCTCTGATTATGACGAAGTCTAACAAAGGGAACATCAATGTTCTGGTTTGTGTTAAGGCGGGTGTTATGCGGGTGTGTTTTAAAATTCAAGGGTGTGTTTATAATCCACAGGAGACAATGATAAATATAAAGCTTCTTCACATTGAAGACATCTGCTTCTTCGTACAATTTTGTGATGGAGAATCTTTTATTTTTCTTCAATAAGATTTTAAGTAATGTATTTTGGACTGTCTCCAAATTCCACAATGTAGTTTTGAATGTTCCCCCCCAAGCAATAATACAGTAACGAATAATGGATTCTGATAGCGCGCTATAGATCATCATGAGAGTTTTTTTATTCAGAATATTCCTGAGTTGGTAAAATTTGTAAATCAATTTACGAAGTCTTTTTGTAGTGTATGTGATATGCTCGTTCCAGCGCAGAAATTGATCTACCATAACACCCAGGTATTTTATCGATTGAGTTTTTGTTACGGAGGGGCATTGACAATTAGCGGATGCATCACAGTTGAAATTATGGATATGTAGGGTCTGAAGAATGGGTTGATCTTTGGCCGTCGAAGAGAATGCCATGAATTTGGTTTTTTCGATATTGAGGCTTAGTAAACTATTACTGAGCCAGCTAGAAATTAATGCCATTCCCTTTTCAGCTTTATCGTATGTTTCATCCCAGGTGTTACCTACAAAGGACACAGCGGTGTCATCAGCATAAGATATTAATTTGCCATCGAGTTGTTCAATAGAGAAAATACTGTTTATATACAACAAGAAAAGGATAGGGCCCAAGACTGTCCCCTGTGTAAAGGGGTGAAACATGCAACCCCTATTCCAATATGTGTTGAAAAGAAAGATTCTTTGCAAAACTTCTTTAATTCCTGTGTTGTGTCCGTAAAAGCAATAGCTATGCTGCAATACCTACGCTGCAGCCGCTAGGATCTTAATAATTGACAGGATTGGCCCAGTCGCTAGTCGGGACAGACCCATAATTATCAAATCAAACGTGCCATTGAATATATGTACAATTCCCACGGATATCCCAAAAAAGGCATTGCCATATAGACCACTAGAAAAACGAAGACCGACCTAACTCAGGAATTTACATTGAACTCTCTATCCGCAAAGAAAACAGGAAAAGGTTGCCTAATCGTTGCAGGAAGTTTGGATGAGGTCACTTGGGCCAAGGCACTCCCTTGCGAGAGTCGGGTCATTCGGTTTGAGCGCCCTTCACTGGAGAACTTGAGAGGGGGACTGTTTCAAAGCTCGTGTGCCCAGACACCTCCAGAAAACTAGAGATTTAGTCTGATCAGGCTACGCTAGATTTATTGTGAGTGCAATCACCTGAGAATAGCTACCGCACCCAATCCCTGAGCTGCCACTTGAACCCTATCGCCATACCTGACCTGTAAAACTTCCAAAAAGACAATGATTAGTACCCTGAAAAAGAAGGCATGTTTGGACCCTGAAGAATACTTATCGCAGGCGACTCCTGAAGTAACTTCTCAAATACCATCAAGAGAAGAAAATCGCCTACAATCCGTCCTACGAAATCCAAAAATACATTACTCGAAGTACGAACTGGAAAATGAAAACAGTCCCTCCGCTCGGACTGAAGAAGTCAACTGCTCTGCCTCGTCTCTCTTCACCCACTGACCTACTACCCTCATTCTCCGCAATTCTAATTCCATTGTAAGTTGTTGTACTATGGCTGGCGCCTCGTTTTTCGGCATCTCTTCGAAATTGGAACCAGATGTTAACCACTCGTAAGGGTGTCGCTACAGACACCCAAAATGCATAATCTTACTGTCACCAGACATGGTAGTTCTGAATGTACCGGGTGTACCATTACATAAATCCTAATGCCAAGAGCGTAATTTTGTAATAGGCGATTTTCGTGACATCAGTTGGCATCATGGAGCTCTCAGGGGAGTATCTATTGGTTATTTTGTTGACAACAGATAATATTTCCCATACAATAAAACAAGAAACAATAATTCATTCCGGTGAAACAGGTGGAAGCGGCAGACGCGGGTTAACGCAGATGCACTATGACCGCCCCAATAAGTATTTATACTTTTTTGCTCCGCCGCTCGCCAGCCGCGGTAAAGCGGGAAGCAGGAAGCGGTGCACTATGGACGTACCTTGACTCTTACGTAATTATTTGTTCTGTCGTATAAAGCTTTCACTCTTATTATTACATAAGTATTTATACTTTTTTGCTCCGCCGCTCGCCAGCCGCGGTAAAGTTTGATGCATACCGATGGTAAGAGCTCAAGGTGAAGAGAAGTGCATGGGAGTCTTCGAATGAGTAAGATGCTCACTTTCAGAGTAAGAAAAGAAAAGTTTTATTTTGGTTTTCACTTATGTGTTGAAATCTAATATTTCTCAGAAACGTTTGTATTTGTCATATTTGTCAACTTTTTTCAATGGGCTGTACAAATATGTAAACGAAAGTGTTCTACAGGTTGTTGTTTTCCCTGGGCCACCCCTACCTATGAAATTTCAAATACGGACCTGGATTTGTTATAACTTTTTTTAGGCTTCAATGGTCATAATCATGATTGTAAAACCTGAAAAAAGTGATAAAAAATCCAGGTCCGTATTTAAAATTTCATAGTTAGGGGTGGCCCAAGGAAAACAACACCCTGTAGAATACTTTCGTTTGCAATTCTTACAGCCCATTGAAAGTTGCAATGACATAGTGCAAACAGTTTCTGGAAATCTATTGTTAAAGCAGATATAAGTGAAAAACAAAAATCAAATTTTTCGTTTTTTCCTGTAATCTCTGAAAGTAAGAGGGCTAGCTCAGATTTTTCAACATCATAGTAAAGAGCTCCATAATACGCAACTTTGCCCCCATATAACCCTCTCTGTAGCTCTTACCGTTTTTGAGATCCCCATGCATCTACTCGAATTTCACTCAACCGGTTTGTATGAATGTATGATGATCAATCTAATGTCACGAAATCTTTGAAATATTTTTTGTACACACTTTCAGACATCCGAATCCTTTGAAATTTTGTACACGTATTAACAACCGGTGACGATACAATAATATCATAGCTATAACCTGGTACACTCACCAAGATCGTCAGAAAAAAAATTGTCTTATTCACATTACCAAGATTTGGCGGAGGCACTGGTAAAAATCGAGGAAAGAAAATTGTATTTCGTGCATAAAATGATTTATTAAAATCGTAGCAAAGCGCTTTCGACCCTCAGGTCATCATCAGTGCGTACCTGTAAGTAAGTAGTATTGATAGAGAACAATTCAAATAATTGAAAAATTTTTAAGAAGGGAAATTTGAAATATTTTGAAAAGTGAGGTTTCTTACTCGTCATTTGTACAAAAAGCCAAAAAGACCATAAAATATCTCATGTTCAGTGAGTGTTGTATAAGCTTACATGACAAACATGTTGAAAAAGATATCCTTAGCCAGGATGAAATTCGAAATTACCTTTCGATTTCTCTATAAGCCATTATTTAGATGTGATAGCTGGACCTAAATGACAAGATTGACAAGTGAACGTTGAAGTAGATTGACATGGAACACAAAACTGTGGAGATATCAGAATCATGAAAATAATATCAGTGGCATCCAAAAACCAGATTTGAAGATGATCAATCTAATGGGAACTGTGAAATATACGTTCCAATATTCCAAGGAAGACCAGACAAGATTCTTGAATTATCAAACCGTAATTGAATATAAGTTAAAGGGAGAAGTCTAATGAGACCTGTCTTGATCACAAACATACAATTGAAAAAAGTGTGTCCATAAACAATAAATTTAAATTTTTCTTAATAAAAAGACTCATTCACCACGGCTCGATTGAACCAAAACTGGGGGATAAGAAGTGTGATAAAAGTTTGATGAGAACTAGACCCAACTTCACAACTCCCACAGTTAGAGAACAAAAGAGTTTAAGAGGTGATAGTCAAAGTAACAGTAGAAATCCAAACAATGACTTATGTTCGCAGTATGGAGGAAGTTGAAAGAGATGCTAGCAAATTAAATTAAATTAGAGAATGAAAATTGAAATTATTAACTTGATTGAACTGAAAAGGTAAAAGTGAATTAGGGTAAAAGCGCGAAAAAGTTAAATTTTTATTTTATTTTTGACGTCTATGAAGTGGAAATAGGATCTATTTGAATTGACTTGAGTGATGAGACAAAGGTTATTGTTGAGTATTTCGTTACCAATGTATAGGTCAAGTTATGACCGCAGACAGATATTTTATTACTGTTTGAATGTTCCATTATACAAACTTTCGAAGGTCTACAGGTTCTACCAATGTAGGCTGCATCACAATCTTCACAATTTAACTTATATATGCCACTTTTGGAAAGTTTGTCAATTTTGTCTTTTGTATTGACCAAGAATCTATTCAAGCTAGTATTGGTTTTGAAAGAAATTTTAATGTTGTCAAATTTACTTTTAATGCAACTAGCTACTTTGTTAGAAATGTTGTCGTTAAGAAAAGGAATAGAAACAAATTTGTCGAATGTATTTAAATTTGGATGAAACAGGTTGTTTTCATTTTTGTTTTTAATTTTTGAATAAAAGTTTTGATGATGTTAGGATTATAATCATTGTTGGAAGCTATTTGTTTGAGAATATTCAATTCTATTTGATACTCAACAGTAGAAAGCGGTATATTTGAGAGTCTGTGGATGCAACAATTGAAAGCAGCCATTTTGTGCTGGTGGGGATGATTCGAAAATCTAGGTATCACTGATCAGTTTGTGTGAGTTTTCTGTAGACATTGAAATCTAATATATGACTATTTTTATGGATTGTAAGATCTAAAATAAATAATTTATAATTTGATTCTATTTCGAAGGCGAATTAAATGTAAGGGTGTATTTGATTAATTTTGGTTAATAAATTTTGAGCAGTATCAATGTTACCATTCACAAACACTAGATAGTCATCAACATATCTGTACCAGTATAGAAATTCAGAATTAATATCCATGACAATGAATTTGTTTTCTAGATTATTCATGAAAATATCTGCTAGAAAAGGGGATAAACAACTACCCATGGCAAGACCTCTTCAGGTTGCTGATAATATTTTTCATCAAATATAAAAAAATCTTCTGAATGGCAAAAATTCAAATTGGTCAATATGAAAGTAGTGCAATTGTCATCAACACTGACTAGTGGTAAAATTTCCATTTTTGAAACAGAGGTGAAGAGATTGCTAACATCAACAGCAATCATTAGATAATCTGATCATTTAGAATTACTAGATCACATTGACAAAGTAGAAAATTTTCTCTCACAGCACAATTTCAAACTCCTACCTTCAAATCCATTCAACAACTTCATCAGAAGACTAAAATAAAAATCCAGTTGAATATTCATTCTGATTTTTTCAAAGAACATTCCGCTCCTTTCTCATTAATTTCTAGCAATCCAGTCATTCCTAGATTGTATGGACTTCCAAAGATCCACAAGATCGGCATACCATTGCGCCAGTAGTGAGTTTCACCAATACTCCAGTTTCAATTTTAGTCTCTTTCATTTACAAAACAGTTAACTAACTTCGAACCCATATTTTCGCTAAGTAATTCTTTAGATTTGATTAATAAGCTTACGAATTTAGATCTACCCCAAGATTGTCTAATTATTTCTTTTGATATTAGCCATCTCTTCACCTGTTTCAAAAATGAAAACTTTACCACTAGTCAGTGAGGCCCTGAATCTTGCTAAAGTTGATGACAATTGCACTACTTTTATATTGACCATTTTGAATTTTTGCCTTTCACAATATTTTTTTATATTTAATGAAAAATATTATCAGCAACCTAAAGGGGTTGCTATGAGTAGTTGTTCATCCCCTTTTCTAGCAGACATTTTCATGAACAATCTAGAAAACAAATTCATTGTTACGGATATCAATTCTGAAATTCTATATTGGTACAGATATGTTGATGACTGTCTAGTGTTTGTGAATGGTTACATTGATACTGCTCAAAATTTGTTAACCAAAATCAATCAAATACACCATAACATCAAATTCACCTTAGAAATAGAATCAGATAATAAATTAAATTTTTTAGATCTTACAATCCATAAAAATAGTCATATCTTAGAATTCAATGTATACAGGAAACCCACACAAACTGATCATGTGATACCTAGCTTGTCGAATCATCCTTACCAGCACAAAATGGCTGCTTTCAATTCTTACATCCATAGAATCTTTAATATACCGCTTTCTACTGTTGAGTATCAAAAAGAATTGAATATTCTCAAATAAATAGCTTCCAACAATGAGTATAATTCTAACATCATCAACATATTGATTCAAAAAATTAAAAACGAAAATGGAAACAACCTATCTTATCCAAATTCAAATACATTCGACAAATTTGTTTCAATTCCTTTTCTAAACGACAACATTTCTAACAAAGTAGCTAGTTGCATTAAAAGTAAATTTGACAACATTAAAATTTCTTTCAAAACCAATAATAGCTTGAGTAGATTTTTGGTCAATACAAAAGATAAAATTGACAAACTTTCCAAAAGTGGCATATATAAGTTAAATTGTGAAGTTGATGCAGCCTACATTGGTAGAACCTGTAGACCTTTGAAAGTTCGTATAATGGAACATTCAAACAGTAATAAAGTATAGAAAAATCGAATTTAAACGGTTTTCTTCAATAAAGGATTCAATATAAAATTAACCAAACAGTAATAAATATTGAACCAGAGAAGGTAGATCTCAGGTGAAAACAACTACTTTCTGGCAAAATACCAAAGAACGTTGAATGATATTCACCTGAAAATCCATGCATACTTCCATAAAATATCAAGGACATTGAATGCAAATGTTTCTTTCTGATAAAGCTCGATTATGTTTAATTTAAGTCTGTTCCCCTAACAATCCATCCGGTTTCAGGCTTCTTGGCCCTCATCAGTCGGGTAGTCAACCAAAAAAGCCCAAAGAACTCTGGCTGAAGTGAGACACAACGTAAACAAACCTCATCGTCTTGTAACACCTATGGGTACCCCGGGAAAAAGATAAACTTTAACTGGCGGTACCTGTGACAGAAAGAAACCCAAAATCTCCCACCTCGATAGGTTTCTAAAAAAAAGATTCCTTCTCGTAGGGAAGCCCGTCTAGCATATAGTGAGAGATAAGTGCCATGTGAAGTGGAATGAATAGAAAAATCGAATTTAAACGGTTTTCTTCACAAAGGATTCAATATAAAATTAAACCCAAAGAAAAAGGTAGATCTCATGAAAAAACAACTACTTTCCTGGCAAATACCCAGAACGTTGGATGATATTCACCTGAAAATCCATCATACTTCCATAAAATATCAATGGACAGAATGCAAATGTTTCTTTCTGAAAAGCTCGTTATGTTTAATTTAAGTCGTGTTCACCTAACAATCCGCATACCGGTTTCAGGCTTCTTGGCCCTCATCAGTACGGGTAGTCAACCAGCCAAAAGTCAAAAGAACTCTGGCTGAAGGGCCCGTAAACAAACCATCATCGTCTTGAACACCTATGGTACGCCGGAAAGATAAACTTTAACTGGCGGTACCGTGACGAAAAAACACTCGAAAATCTCCCACCTCGATGGTTTCTAAATAAAGTTCCTTCTCGTGGGAATGGGTAATCTAGCATATAGTGAGAGATAATGCCATGGGGAAGTGGAATGAATAGAAAAAATCAAATTTTAAAAACGGTTTTCTTCACATAAAGTTCAATATAAATTGAACCAGAGAAGGTAGATCTCAGGTGAAAAAACCATTTTCCCTGCATCCCGGAACGTTAAAATGATATTCACCTGAAAATCCATATATTCTAAAATATCAATGGACTGAATGCAAATGTTTCTTTCGATAAGCTCGATTTGTTTTTTAAGTCGTGTTCACCTAAAATCCCCATACCGGTTTCGGGCTTTTGGCCCTCATCAGTAAGTAGTCAACCACCAAAGTCCAAAGAACTCTGGCGAAGTGAGACACAACGTAAACAAACCATCATCGATCTTGTAACACCTATAGGTACGCCGGAAAGATAAACTTTAACTGGCGGTCCAGTGACAAAAAGAAACACTAAAAATCTCCCCCTCGATAGGTTTCAAATAAAGTTCCTCTCGTAGAATTGGCAGAGCCCGCCCTGGATATATGAGAGATAAGTGCCATGAATGGAAAAGAAAAATCAATTTAAACGGTTTCTTCACCAAAAGTTCTAAAAAGTAAACCCCAAAAGGTAGATCTGGTGAAAACAACTCTTTCCGGCAAATACCCAGAACTTTGGGAAATATATTATGTGAAAAACCGTTTGTGAAAAACCGTTTAAATTCGATTTTCTATTCTTTCCCTTCGCCTTTCCCCATTTAATCCCTAGACCCCCCCCACTGAAAAATCTTTAAAACCTTCGATAATTTCGAGATTTCTTTCTGTCACTAGGTACCGCCAGTTAAAATCTTTCCCCGGGGGCAAATTACAAAATCGATGAGGGTTTTGTTGGGTTTATTAGAAGTTTAATTTTTCTTATTACCCGACTAAATAACCAAAACCAGCCGAGGAAACGACCAAATGAGGCAAACAAAACATTTCACAATTCCTTTTTTATAAGTACCTTTTCGGTGATATCTCCGTTCTCCCATATTCGGGGAAAAAACCTGAATACCTTCTGGTTCAACCATATTATTTTAGAAAAACCTTAAACGTTTTCTTTTCATATTTTTTTAACGAGCTTCTTACGGCTTTGAAAACTTATCGAAGTGGGAGTTTCTTTTCTTTCTTTGGAACCGCCGTTAAAGTTGGCGTCCAAGGTGTTACAAAGATCGATGATGGTTTGTTTACGTTGGATAACCAAATTCAATTTGGGTTAAACTCCATATGAAACCCGGCCTAATTCGGTAAAAAAAATTTTAAGAAAAATCAAAGCTTATCGAAAAAAAACTTTTGCTTCAATTCCGGTGATTTTTGGAACTTTAGTTTGGTAATTTCAACTTCTGTTCCGGGAAAAAGGGTTTTTCCCGTTCTTCTTTTTAAATCCTTTATTTAAACCGTTTAATTCAATTATTCTTCCATTCGCATATAACGAACGAGCTTCTCCCTTGAAAGAATCTTTAGAAACCATCGAGGAACAATTTTTCTGTCCGGGGGTCCGCCGGTTAAGTTTCCCGGCCCCTAAATTACAAAATGTTTTTGTTTCTCCCAATTCTTAAACTTTGGGCTGATTTCCTATAAGGGGAAATGAAACAACAAATTAAACATAATCGGAAAATAATTTGTAATTTTATCAAGGCAATTATTTGGTGAATATCTTCAACGTTCTCGTTATTTCAGAAAACATTTTCCCCCAAATCTTGGTTCAATTATTAATTAATTCCGTTGAAAGTTCTACTTACATGGCGACTATTCCAGTAATAAAGTAGTTGCCTTCGGTCATCACTTGAGATTCAACAATCATAATTTCAAAATAGAAACTCACAATTCACAAATCTTACATGTGGTCAGTTCCAAAAATTATAATAGATTAGATTTTCTTGAAGACATTAGTAACGAAATACTCCACAATAACCTTTGTCTCAACACTCAAGTCAATGTAAATAGATCCTATATTCCACTTCATAGACGTCTAAAATAAAATGAAATTTCAACTTTCTTAGCCTTCTTCTTCTTTTGCTTTTCATTTTAATCCTGTTAATAATTTCAATTTTCATTCTCTATGATGATATTAGTTGTATCTCTTTGCAATTTGCTAGCCTCTCTTTCAACTTTCTCCATACTGAGAACATAAGTCATTGTTTGGATTTCTACTGGTACTTTGACGACCCCCTCTTAAACTCCTTTGTACTCTAACTGTGGGAGTTGTGAAGTCGGGTTAAGTACTCATCAAACTTTTATCACACTTCTCATCCCCCAGTTGTGGTTCAATTGAGCCGTGGTGAATAAATCTTTTCATGAAGGAAAATTTAAATTTATTGTCAATGGACACTCTTTTCAATTGTATGTTTGTGATCAAGACAGACAGACTTCTTCCTTGAACTCATATTCAATTACGATTTGAGAATTTAAGAATCATTTCAGGTCTTCCTTGGAATATTGGAACGTATATTTGAAGATGACAGTTCCCATTAGATTGATCATCTTCAAATCTAGTTTTCGTATCCCATGGATATTCTTTTCATGATTTTGATATCCCCACAGTTTTGTGTTCCATGTCAATCTACTTCAACGTTCACTTGTCAGTCTTGTTATTTAGATCCAGATATCACATCTAAATAATAGCTTATAGAGAAATCGGAAAGCAATTTCAAGTTTCATCCTGGCTAAGGATATGTTTTTTAACATGTTTGTCATGTAACCTTATACAACTCTCACTGAACAAGATATATTTTATGGTCTTTTTGGCTTCTTGTTCACCTGATGATCGAGTAACCTCACTTTTCAAAATTTTTAAAATTTCCCTTTTCAAAAAAATTCTCAATTATTCAAATTGTTCTCTATCAATCTACGTACTTACAGGTACGCACTGATGATGACCTGAAGGTCGGAAGCGCTTTGCTACGATTTTAATAAAATATTTTATGCACGAAATACAATATTCTTTCCTCGATTATATCGATACG
Organism: Gonioctena quinquepunctata; assembly: GCA_018342105.1. NCBI lineage: Eukaryota > Metazoa > Arthropoda > Insecta > Coleoptera > Chrysomelidae > Gonioctena > Gonioctena quinquepunctata. Next base: position 72,609 of record JAFIRS010003974.1, on the reverse strand, counting down.
TGCACATAGTCAAACTTTTCACTTTTCACACTGGTAAAAATGCCTGAATGGTGAATTCACTGATATGGTTTCAGTACTTTCAACAAAACTTATTTACAAAAGACCTTATAGGTTGAGATACGGAGAGGCTGAAGAGCCATATTCACTCTCCCTACAATCAACTTTCACCAAAAGTTAGTAAAAGCTTATCCCATTTGGATGAATTAATCGATGAGTTTTCCCCCGTAGTTGGAAAGTTTAAAAAGTTTGAGATATCAGGCCCCACCCCACTTTTTTACATTGAAGTAAATTTTTTGGTCAATGACTTTATTTTTGTTGAAAAGGGAAACATTCTGAATTGAAAAATCCAAGATAAAAATGAAGTTATTTTTTGTGAATATGTAACGAAAAACAACTACTTTCCCGGCTTAAGCCACGCTGGAAATTGAAGTACATCTGATAGATATTCTAACTCAAAATGAAAAATCTGGAATTGGAAATTTGCATTTTTATTCAGATAGTTATTCGATTTTCTATTCCAGTCTTAATTAAGAACTCATATGGATAAATGGGGCAGAGAAGATTTTTTTCAAAAAGAGAGTATTCACTAGACATCATTTGTAACATTGACGCAAGAGAGGCTTCGCATTCACTAGGTCTCCAATTCATTTTTGTCGACGACAATCTATTTCACACTTCCACGATCATCAGAAAGACTGGAAGAAATGGGAAACACATTTTCTAGAAGCAATCTCACTTTGCAAAGATATTGCTACACAAGTTTTTTAAACTATAATTTTTTATTGTACTCTATTCCTTGATTTCTCAAGATTATCCATATGTCCTCTCTGTGTACTCTGTAGAACGGTTTCTCTGAATCAACGAAGCACAGGTGGTGGATCTCTCCATATTTCTGTTATTTCTCTGATTACAAAATTTGCGTTTGTTTGCCCTGAAGCCTTGCTCTGAGTCTTGTACTGTTTTCATAGGACTTATCTCAGTTTTTTTCAGTAATCTCGTGTATATTTTATGTGCTTGATAGGGTGATCCCTCTGTAATTGTTTGCAGCTTTTTCTGTCTCTTTTTTAAAGACTGTTGTTATTATCCCTGTTTTCTGATATCCTGATGTTCCCCTTTATACAATACCTTATTCAAGACTATTCTAGTATACCCGGTAACTGTCTCTCCTGCTCTTCTCATGTCTATTATTATTTGATCTTGCTCTGGGGCTTTCCCTAATACCATCATCTTCCTTATAGCCTCGTGTACTTATCTATCTCATCCTGCATTTGTTGTGATGACTTATTTGTTCTTCCATGTTAAGTAAATCTCTGAACTATTGTCTCCATATTTCCATTATTTTATGCTCCTCTGTAAGTATACCTACTATCTTGCTCACCTTTTATATTTCTGAGTGAAGAAACTTTGTTCTTTCTGGTGTTTTTAATGGCACCATGGAACAGTGTTTTATTTTCTCTATGGGGTTTTTTCTCCGAATTCTACCCATGCCTACTTTTTCCTTCCTTTTCTCCTGAAAACAATTGAGAAATTCATAGACTGTTATATAAGAAGTGAACTCCTCTTGGACAGACCGCTTTACAAAAAACAGTTTGCCTATCAAGCAGGCAAATCAACGCTTAATGTTAAGTTGAAAGCATTTGAAAAACATACCTGGTCATCTGCATTCATAGATATAGAGGGTGCTTTCGATACACCTCACATGACTCCATCATCAGATCACTAAAGGGAAGGAATATAAACACCTCAAGATAATACATGCAATGCAGAAAAGCAGAATCATTGTAGCTGCTCTTGGAGAGAAAACGGTCAGAATGGCAACAGAAAAAGGTTGTCCCCAAGGTGGGATTTCATCATTTCACTGTGGTCACAGACCGTGGATAATCTGACAGTGAAGCTACATGAATCTGGAATTACGACTCAAGGTTACGCCGATGAACTGATCGTCACTATTAGGGGCAAACATGATGGGGTACTATCCAATCGCATGCAGATAGCCCTGAATATAATCAGAAGCTGGTGCGCAAAGGAGGGACTGAATGTAAATCCTAGCAAAACAGTGCTGGCTTCAGTAGAAAGTCAAATACCTTGGCGTTATAATTGACCAAATACTAACATGGAACAGTCATATCAAAAACATTCTTCCAAGGCTACAGCGGCAATCTGGACGTGGCGCAGAGTTTTTGCAGGACATGGGGTTGGAAGCCGAACATTGATATACCGGTTATATCAAACATTATCAAACCCATGGTCATTTTTTCCTTATTATAATGATGGCCAAAAACCCAACAGTACTCGGCGCAAATTGAGCTGCAGAAAGAGTGGTTAGCCTGTATGGGAATCACAGTGGCAATATCCACGTGACCCACTGCAGCATCAGAGGTAATGCTGAATATTTCACCACTACCCTTGTGTGTAATGGAGGAAGCGGCAAAGCGTGCCTTCAGACTGCACCAGGCATCGAACTTGAAAGCTGGACATCTGAAGATTCTAGGAAATACTCCTTTCGAATCCAGGTACAAGCCATCAGATAATATGCCAGCTAGGCACGACTCTGAAGTGGATTAGGAAGTGGATATAAACAACCACCATACATTCACAATGAACGGGCCTCATCTAGAAAGAAATGCTTCAGTATGGTATACTGAAGGTTCCAAGATGAACGAAAGTGCTGGAGTGGGAGTAATGGGTCCTAGTTTCGAGCTCACCAAGCCATGCTATAGAATATTTGCGATCAATGATGTTTGAAAGAAACTCCAGGGGGGCAAAGATCTATATCCTATCAAACAGCCAAGCAGTATTGAAAGCTGTATAGTCAAACACTTGTGAGTCTAGACTGACTTGGGACTACAAACTCTCCCTAAGACAACTGGCTACGAACAATCAGATTACTCTGATCCGGATGCCAGGTCAAATAAAATCAAAGGCAATTAGGAAGCGGATCGCCTTACCAAGGAAGAGACAAACACTCAATTTTCTGTCACGGAACCCCTCTATGGTCTTTCCAAAACCCACAACAAGGAATAGTTTCGGGACTGGGAAGGTGACCAAATTAAAACACACTGGAATAAGGTTCCAATCCTAAGACTTCTGAGCCCATCGCAAAAAAAAGCTAAACAGCGTCTTGAGTTGGACAAGAAAGACTTGAATCTGGTAACGGGACTGCTCACTGGACATTGTCCTATGAGGTATCACTTCAAAAAAATAGATAGATCAGATAGTGAACTGTGTCGTTACTGCGACAACTTCTCTGAACCTGCCAAGCGCTGTTTTGCAAAAGGCACAAGTTTCTCGAAGGGGCTTCATTAACGCCCTCAGACATAAGGACCTTAGCTCCTAGGACGCTTCACAAGGAGTCTTGGAATCCCGGGTCTTGAACTGATGAAGAGTAATCTTCAGAAGACTTTTTAAATCGAGGTATGGAGAGGCTGAAGAGCCATATCGGCCCCTCTACAATCTGTTTACACCTTTTTTTCTTTTTCATCTTTTTTGATTTCTGATATTCTACCTATAACATACTGAGATATTTTCCAGATTTGTTTTTTTTTTCTTTTGATTGCTTTCTTCATCGTCTCAGACCATCAGTATACCTTTTTGGTTTGTGTATTTATTATTTTTGATATTCCGCATATTTGATCCGCAGTTTCCAAGATTGTTCTTTTGAAATTATTTCATATTTCTTCAGTTGATTCTTGTGTATTCCTATTTTTAATTTTTTGTTGCAATATATTTTGGTATTTCTCTCAATTCTCAGGTTCTCTCAGCTTGAATCATATGAGTTTTTGTGGAGAATTTTCTTCCTTTCACTTTTCCTGTATTGCTGCCTTCATTTTTCAATTTCATCATTGGTAAAAAGTGATCGCTTCTGATTTGCGGAACTTTTCTCAATAGTCTTTAGCGTTTCTCCAGATATTTCTATTATTGATTGTTGATTTTTACTTTTCATGTTCCTTGTTATCTTATATATTTCTTTGTGTTGAAAATGTGAATTAGCTAGTAATAATGTATCTTCCACACAGACGTTTAGCAGTCTTTCATGATTGTTTTTTTGCCATATTTCGCGAAGCACCATTCGATTCCTTCGTTATCGCATCCTACTCTTTCGTTTAAATCTTCCATCGTTAGTACGCTGCACTTGCTGTCATCTATTTTTGAAAAAAAACATCTCCATAAATAGTTTTTTTACGAGCATGCAGAAAAGTACCTACACTTTCCGCACGCATTTTAGTTTATGAAGAAGAATATTCTTTAAGAATGTGTGGGTAATATGCAGCAAATTTTTTAAATATATTATTCTGTGGAATTAACGAAATATTCAGTTACACACACATTTTTGTTTTGAATTAAATCAATATATTATATATGAATATTAATTATCTTATAACTGTAAAAATTAAACAATCATCAACATTCATTTCGAATTGTTTAACAATAATTATCGAAGTCAAGTCAAACAGTACATCTTTGAATTACAACCTAATTTGTCAATTAAAAAAGTGTTTCCAAATTGATAGTTCTGACGATGACCCACCAGAATCTATTCTAGAAGAAACTGGTGCCAAGAAAAGGGTGTAAAAATGAAACAACAAGTCTTTTTAGTCTATTTTTCAGAACTTAATAAAGTATGTAAGCCAAATACCTAATGGTCAAGATATTCTAAAGAGAATTATAGACATAAAAAAGATCTGGATATAAGTAATTTTTTAAAATTAATTTTGAACCTCAATTTACAAAATATGGGATTTAAACCTAAGAAGGCAAAGGTTTTTGATAGAATGGCAATAACAAAATTGTTGACTCATTGAGTAGTGAGATGTATTCGATTAAGAAAATCGTTGACATTTTGGGATTGGCTGGTACCTGGCCGGGATGAATTTACAAAAATTACTATTGATATTGAAGAAAAAGACTATTCAATAATTGTTAGAATTGATGAATTTAAAAATCACTCTTTGTCATATCTGAAGTGAATAATGGAAGTCTAATGTCCTCGTATAAGAAATATATGGGCGAACACTCCACACTGGCGAGTTTTTGTCTACTACAAAAAAAGGCAGTGCACCGTTCAGTTTGTAGGGGTCATACCTCTATTTTGTAGCAATCAAATGCAGCTATTTCATAACGTTACCATGGCACAGTGGTCCCCATGACGAAAAAAAAACGGGGTAGTTTTTAGGAGAGTGGTTGAAAAAAAACAGTTTTGAGTATTATTCTCGCGAAATTGCTGTGAACGCTGACGGGAATCATGGTAAAAATAAAACTTGTCTCAAGGGGGTGGTTTTCAGAAGGGGTGGTTGGACAAAAAAAAAGAGATTCAACCTTTTTTTCCGCAAAATTGCTCATGGGAAAAATATTTTAAAAATCTTGTCCCTCACAAAGGGGTGGTTTTTAGAAGGGGTGGTTCGAAGATAAAATCAGATTCGCGCATTTTTTCGAGGAATTGCTTCTGAGACTGACAAGACATTGGAAAAATATTTGAAAATCTTGTCACAGAGGGGTGGTTCGAGAAGAAAATTGGATTCAGTCTTTTTTCGGGAATTGCTTCTAAGGTTGATGAGAATCATGCGAAAAATATTTTAAAAAACGTGTCACAAATGGGTCGTATTTAGAAGGGGTGGTTAAACAATAAAATCAGATTTAAGCTTTCTTTTCCGCTGAATAGTTTTCAAAGCTCACGAGAACCATAGGAAAATTTGTCGCAAAGGGGTTGGTTTCAAAAGTGGTAACTTTGGAATTGAATCTAATGTTACAAATGATGACTTTTGGAATGTTCAACTTTAATTAGCAAAATCAGTACCGAAAATCTTTTTGAAATATTGTTTATAATATAGACAGTCATATTCTAGCAAAAAAGTTTACAGAATAATGAGGTGTTAATTCATTGTGGGTCAAAATACATTGGATGCGTTTTTGATACACCCTTGTAGAAGTTCACAATTAATTACATATAAAAAAGTGCAAGTATGAGCAAGCAAATTTTTTATGTTTTTATAGAGACTGGCTATTCATAAGATATTTTTTCAGAGCGGTGAGTCGTGGGGAGTTTTTTGTGAGTCTAACGGAAGTTGAAAATGTAGGCACGTTCATTCTAATAACAACACAGAAAATAACTATTAATAACTAAGTAAATAATCGACTAATTTACCTTGTCAAACATGAAATAAAAACTACATACCTTGATTGACTTTTCACCTGAGTTTCACAGGAATTATTCACAAGATGTTTTTTCTGGAGCTAATCGAACTCGGAAGAAAAAATACACGTATGACGCCGAGAAGCGGTCGTCTTTGAGGGGCTGAAGAATTCTGAGAAAAAGTTATCTGGTCTTTTGTTTCCCCTCTCACAAAGTTAGAAGCGTATACGAAAAATTTATCAAAATTCGAATTAGTTCCACTTTTTCGTTATTTTGGACCACTGTGCACGGCAACGAAGAGTTCCGTTTTCAGGTAGGGTACCTTAGATGAAATAACAGTTGAGAATCGTGATATTAATGACAGCCTCTCAAACTTCATAATTCTGTGTATACGCAGTTTTCTACAGGCTCTATTCTTGTTTTCGAAAATTATTATTTTCGTTTTGTTGACAGATCTGGACATTTGAATTTTATAACACTTCTGAAGTCAATGAGTTCACGTCGAATAAACAATTAACCTCAAACCAAATAATTTTTTGAACAGGATTCGACTCCCGACCATGGTGCGGAGAACATACGGCGATCTCAGGTTGGGAGTCAAGTAAATGTTGATGTGATAGTCCCGCCGTTTTCAACGTGCCTCGCAAAAATACAGTTATTTATGTGTAGTTTAATAAATGCGTGTGAAGATATCCAGGCTCCTTCTTTTTTACGCTGGTAACCAGGCCAGATGACAACGGATTTGTCGGAATAAGGGGTCTTTGATTGTAACAAAAGACATTGTAATAGTATATTTGCCGTTTAATGTGCATTGCATAGTTTACATTTGAACATTATTCGGGCATATTCATGGGATCACTTCGAGTGAGACATCCAGGATGCCCTATTACGAAGCCCCAATTACGTAACAGAGGTTACGTAAAAGGAGGGGGGGTGTTGGTATACGTCTTCGTAATGAAGATAGCCAATATAGAAAGAAAAAGAAGAATAATTCTTTGAACAAAATAATTACAACTGAACAAATGAGCATGGCGTCTTTTACAATTTTGGTTTCAGTGTTTATCATTCCAAAATTGAGGTTCACACTTCAATATTATTTATAATTTTCGGTGTGAAATTTTCTTACCGTGCTTGAATTTTCACTGGAAATTCTTACGACACGAATATTTTGAGAATATTTGTGACTTCTAAAGAATTTAGGAAATAATTTGAGCACTGATTATTATGAGTGATAAAAGGTTTTTGAGTATTGGCTGATTTTCAAAATTATCACTTTCGAGAAGTTTGAAAATGAAATTTATTCTATTTATTTTTTTAAGGAACATGTGGTTTTCGATGTCCCATGCCGATATTGACGAAAAATAGGAAGTTATTCGAAAAAGTAAAATTGACAAGTGGTGAACATATTGTAAGACTACTGGAGTATATTGATGGGACAATTCTTCACAAAGTACCTTGCACACCGAAGTTGATGTATCAAGTTGGAGAAACGGCGTGCAAAATGGATATGGCAATGAAGGTAAACCAAAAGTGCATAGGAAATGAAAAACATTATTTTCATACTGTTTTTATTTTATTCAAGTCACTTCATTAAATACATTAACAAAAACGAGTGATTGATCCGATTGGTTTCCGTTACTAATTATATGATTATAATGTAGACGAATCCTTCAACTTGGTTCATTACATAATAATTATGTAATGAACCAATAATTTTTTTTTTTATTGGTGCCCCTTTTTACCCATTTAAAGCACGCCTCAGCGTGTTTAAATCGAACTTTAAAAAACGCGCGTTTTTTAAAGGTAACCATGACAACATCAACAAATCGAGAAACGTGAAGTCTAAATGACAAATTTTGGATTATTGATCTGACAGGAGTACCTTGTAACGTCAAAATATTACTCACAATTCGTTCATTTATTTGTGCCCTCCATCCATTTGATAACTTTTCTTATTTTCTTTTATATATATATCACTGGATTTTCGCGATTAACCGCATTCTGGCCTACTACTTCAAAAATCGATATTAGAATAATTCATTTTTGAGTCTGAGTGACAAAAATATTGATTTTTGGCTAACAAATTGCAAATGAATGTTTCTCAATTTCATGACAAGAAAGGTTACGATGTCCATCACGAATTCAACCTTGCATTATTAGTTCTTATTTTATTATATTGTAGTAATAATACCAGTATATATGATTTCAAAGGCTGCAAATAAAAATAAGTAACAGTCATGGATAACTTTTTTCAAACTGTTTATTTTGAGCAATCACTTCGCTATCGCTCGAAAAATCGCGCGTGTTTTAAAGCCCTTTTTATCCACTTATACTTTAATATACTATATACATCAAATTCAAATGAAGAGCAAGCCCGTCTAACTTGATTATATAAAGTTGTTTATTGGTCCCTTAATTGTTTTAGAAATTGTTCCGTTCATTTTTGTTACAATTTCAGACATTTCTTTGTTTTCATTTGAAAATTAGGTGGAATTTCAATCGGATACGTTATTCAGGAAATGAATTTGTACTAACCATGCCTTTTTCCTCCCATGAGTCCATTAATCATACTCATTTTGTATCATGTTTCAATATTAATGATAATTTTATTCATCATTCAAGATAAACTTGGTATATATGCTATGTCAGTTCAAAAATCAAATGAATATATAAAAACGGAATATACAAAGTATTTGAAACAGAAAAAAATAAATATAAGCACACATATACATGTATATAAAAAGGTGAACAAGAAATACACAACATTTATAAATTATATCTAAAATAAAAGAGGTTTGTTGGATTATCATTTTAAAAATATTGGTGAGCATTTCTCTGTTTTTATCTATTTCTCTATTGAACAGGTTTTAATTCTACAACGGAATATTTGATCACTTCTGACTCCTTTGACTTCCTTTGGTAACTTTTTGTAGCAAGTAATAGCTTTGTAGAGAGGGAAGTTTATATAATTTGACACTTGTTATCGGACGATCCTCAAAAGATCTTGTGTTAAGTTTATGTAATAATGCAGTTTCATATATAAATCTGAGTTTCGCTTAACGAACATGACACGTTTAAGAATTAAGATGGAAGATGATGTCACAATTCTTTCGTATAAAAATTGGAGGTCTATATTCAAGATGAGCCTTATGATATGTTTTTGGGCGATGAAAACTCTGGAACTCTGCTCCAAGTCATAACATTTGAACAAAGATGAGAATAAACCATAGATATCGACATATATACTGAGTAGGCCAGGTTCATCCAAACTAGATTTCATCGGCTTTATCACATACTATGCTTCATTAAAATTTGCACTTTATTCCACATTATATTGTCGTCTATAGATAGGTGAATTTTGGTATCATCATGTATGCATATGCCATCTGGGATATTTCATCTGAAGTCAAAATTTACACTTGGCAACAAGTACTGAACTGATCTGCTTTCTGATTTGCTCTGAATGTTCAGATATCGTTATATTAGTAACATCAGCAAATCTGAGATATGGCCTCCTATTATATGGTGTGGTGGATCGTTGACATATAAAAGAAATACGGTCCTGCAACAGAACCCTGCGGCACACCCAGTTTAACAGTATTTTACAGATAAAACGAGCCATTGCAGAATACGACCATATCCCTATTTTTTAAATGAGATTCCATCAATTCATCAGCTTATAAGAAAAAACAAACATTGTTATGTTATGAACTAGCAACCCATAGTAGACTGTATGAAAAGTTGTCGATAAATCTGAAAATGTGGACATAACATATTTATTATTATGAATCTCTGTGTGTATACAATCGAGGTGGTAGGAAGCTGTTTGAATATATTTTTGAATCTGAGTTTGGATATTTGCTTATAATCATTAATATTGAATTACTTCTTTAGGTACAGGTATAAAGAGTTCTTTTTTAGAACTTCTGCAAAGTATTTTTGAATAAGTGGTACAAACAGGAAGGGATCATTTTCTTCATTATAACAAATCCTGCCAGTTTTCATCATCCATTTGAGTGAAGGTTTTTGCTATCGTATATTCAGAAAATAGCAAGTTTGGAATAGATGTAACAATTACTTCAGTCCAGTACCAGAGAGACATGTTTGCCCAAAGGATTTGATACAGAAGTTCTATCAGCATTTGAAAATTATCCAGCAAACACTTCGACACCTTTTCTGGATTTGTTATATCACTACAATCTTGTTTAAGAAGATTTCATTTTTTGAATTAATTTTCAGTTTTGGTTTGTAGCTTGGTCATTCCAGTGCTACAACAATTATGTTTTGACAACTTCATATTTTGTTCGTGCTATCGTAATTTTGCATTTTACTTTTCATTGAAGTGAGTTGGAAATGAGTGAATATATTTTCCTGCAATGTATGCCATCATCAACATCTTGAGATATACAAAACTCCATATTGTTACGAAAATATGTAAAGTACGCATTATCTGGAACACGCCAGACCATGTAACGGTCGATCACCGAGAAGGAATTTCAAGAATGTGATGACGGTTTTCCCAATGAATGATCTAGGCTTTGCCACGAACTGCTCGGAGATTCTGAAAGCCATGAATGTGGGTATATAAGGTCAAGCGTACGAAGTGATTGGCTCATTATTTTTATGTTAGCGAGTTCATTGTGAATATTGATATGATGTATTGCAGTGCGCGACATATTTCAGTAGTAAACTGTGTATTGTATGGGTGCATAATTATTTTTGATGGAAAACGGACCCCGTTTCGTAACAGTTCGTGACAGAAGTAGGATTTTTTTTGTTGTTGTTCGAGAACAATCAATAGTTAATAGAGAAATACACCCTACGACGAAATGGAGGCCATAATGGAAATGATCAAACAGCAGTTTTCCGAGAAAGAGAGACAACGGCAGAAGGAAAAACATGAGGAAAAGAGTCGCCGGAAGAAGAAGAAAGAACGTCGCTAGGGAAAAAAACGAGAGGCAGAGGAACGTAGACAAAGAAAAAAACAATACAAGGAGGAATGTCGGCGGAAGGAGGAGGAACGACGATAAAAAAAACAAGAGGGGGAGAAACTACAAGAGCAACAGAAAACAGATGTTCCAGGAAACAGAGTGGCATATTACGGGACTGAAAGCATATTTCAAAAAGATTGGTACACAACTCAATAAAGTCTGGAAAAATGGAAGGAATGGACAATGAAATGAAAAAGGAAGTTGATGAGAAGCGCGAAAAGAAGTCAGAGCAGTCACAGAAGAAGCGAAGAAAGAAGTATGGGCGGTGCGAAAAAACCTGAAAAGAAAGGTACTTCACCAAAAATCCATGACCACCGCGATAATGTTGCCACATCGCATAATTTCGTGAAACCACCGACTTTTGATGAGCAGTCGTCATGGTCCGTATATTGCGAGCAGTTTGAAGCTTTAGCAACAGCTCATGGATACGACGATGAGAAAAGGCTACTGCATTCATGATACAGACTTTCCCTGAAGAACAACATCACAAGTATGGAGGCCTGATTGATGCTTTCGAATTGAGATAAGGCGACCAACATCGAGAACATAGTTGAAAACACGAGTGCAGAAATCTGGTGAAAGACTGCAGGAGTCTGAAGCAGACGTGCTGAAACTTATCCAGCTTGCCTACCCAGAAGATTTCAAAAAACAGTCGGCGGTGCAAGTATTCATTGATGGATTGATAGATATCGAAATAAAAAGTACCCTAAGATCAGCACACTTCAAGAAATGCAGTGAAACTATAGTTCGTTTCCTGGAAATGAAAGCGGTTTTCAACATCTTGAGGCCTTAAGTAAGAGCGGTATCAATTGAAGAACCACTTCAGGGAGAGAACAAAGTAACAGCATAGAACAAATGTTCAGCAGATTACTGGATGAAGTGGAACCCAGCGAAAATAATCTGTAGGAACGGACATTTCCGAAGAGATTGCAAGGTGAGGTTACCACTACGTTTCTCATCACTTTTTGGAGGCCATATACAAGGATGGGATCTTCAATTGAATCAAGCGGAAACTGCTTCAGGTATGGTGGGAGCGGAGATTTCTAAAGAGATTACAGGGTGAGGTTACCACCACGTTCGTTATCACCTCGGAGGGCACTGCACGTTCCCACTCACCTATCCTCTAGTGAGTTTTCGGACCGATACCAAGAAACTAGATTGGTAAATATCGGGAGGTGTGAGGACTAGTGGAAGCGAAGCTCCCAAGGTTACGCAAGTCAACAGGAACAGAAGAATTACCGATGATCCGCCCATCAGAAGACTAACTAGTATCATGCTAATACCGGACATCGTCTAGAATAATAGTAATACAGATGCTCATATAGAAGACCACATCCTAGAGCATCCGAGAGGAGTCAGAGAACAAGGTCCCATGAAGAAGTTGCCCACATGGGATGAAGGGGACTGTTACCTGAAGATCACAGAACTACCACACACATGAGACAGGACCAGGAAACCGATCCAAACATTGGGGACTTTCTACATTGGAAAGAGGGCGGAACTGGCAGACGCTCCTAGAGAGATAATTCAGACAGAGATCCCATATTCAAGGCGATGTGGGTACACAGGGCCGGAGAGAGCCAACATTGGGCAGAGTATGCGCCGGGCCCCTACATAATTGTATTTTCTATTTATACCATCAGTTTTTTTTAATATAATCCAACTGAAGGCGTTGGCTTGGTACTGAAATGAATATTCATTAAGAATGTGAACTGTTTTTTCCTGAATACCATAAACCATAGTGTATGAATCAACCACTATGTGTGCAATCTGAACTAATGAATTTTCTGCAGAAAACATTCGTTCCCAATTACTCATGACACATTTGAAATGGAAATGAAATATTTTCAAACTAAAATATGTTTTTCCTTTATTTATAACATATTATATACTTCAGTACATTTCCATTCCTTGGCACTATTCGAACCCTGGCAATCCTAAATTTTTTTTTTCTATCGTTGATTCTTCTTATTACGGAATAAACATTCTTCTTATTTTTGAGTTGAGAATGATTCTTTTTCAATAACAAATCCTTATGCTTATAATATATAAATCAGTAGATACTTTATCAGGCCCAGTTCAGAAAAACTACATATTTTCATTGGCATATTACTTTTTAGAAATTTACGATAACAAAGTTAAAACTATTTTTCAAATCTTTCCGAAAAAAACAGAAAAAAATATAAAACTTTCAACTTCTGCGTAGGTGGCCGGTTTTAATTTGCATTTTAGTGAAATTGAAGTTGCCGCTTATTCTGATGGAATCTTAACAGCAGCAATGGTTATTTAAGTAGAAGATAAACTTTTATAATGAAATAAATAAAGTACTGTGACAAGTTTTATATCTGTCTTCAACATATCATATGTACATAACTACCGAAAACAATAATCTACTATCTAGATATGAAAATATAAATTCTGCTTTCCAACACTCCCACTAGAATTCATATTTTCCGGTCTTCAAATCTTAGTCCCATTTTTCGGCACAATAAACATGTTTTCCTTGAAAAACTGGTTTGTGAGCACATCTGCAACCATTTCATCTGTACTGATTGATTTGAGGGATATATTATTCATCTCAACATTTTCCCGTATGAAATGATGGCGTAGGTCGATATGCTTGGTTCTTCCATGGTACGCATCTTTTTTGACATTGCAATTGCATCCGATTATCACAAAATAACAGGAATATCAGTATCTAGTTCGAATTCAACCATGAAATTTTGTAACCAAAGAACCTCTTGACAACTTGCTGCTAGAGCCATATATTCTGCTTCAGCAGTTGATAAAGCCACTGTTGGCTGTTTTTTACAATTCCATGTAATAGCACTACCCTGTAGAATGAAAACGAATCCTGACACTGATTTTCTTTCATCTATGTCACTTGCCCAGTCGGAATCGCAAAAACCAACTAAGTTTGCATTTTCATTATTCGAAAACTCAAGTTTTGTTCCTGTAGTTCCTCGTAAATACCTGAAGATTCTTTTTACAGCATTCCAGTGACATTTACCTGGATTTTGTTAAATCTGCTGAGATAATTCACGGCAAAAGCTAAATCAGGTCTCGTGGCATTGGCTGCATAAAGAATGCTACCTATCGCTTCCTGATATGGTACGTTTTTCATTTCTTCTTTTCACAGTTATTTTGGGGACCCATTTCTTTCGACAACTTCTGGTTTGGATCGATGGGTGTTTTGATAGGATTACAATTTTGCATATTGAATCGATTCAAAATTTCTTCAATGTATCTCCTGGTCAATCCATAATTTTCCTTTTTTTCTTGTCACGGGTTATCCTTATTCCCAAAACAGAAATGAGCCTCATGTAAATCCTACATTTTGAATTTCACCATCAGCTGCATCTTGACATCTTCTTTATGCTGTATGGTAATATATCATCCCTGCATCTCCGAATATGGGAAAACCTTTTCTTACGTTTTTCTGAACGATATCGAGAAAATGCGGCGTTATACTTTCAAGTTATCGTTTTCGAAATAAATTTCAAGCGTTTTCTCAAAACTCCTCAAAATGCTTCTTTTACAGCATAACATACTAAATCCTTATTTTGGAATACTTTGACAAAATATCGTGTTTTTATCGAAAAATCCTCCTTCTTACACAGTTGCAAATGAACAATTCTAATTTCTTTGACGATGACATTTATTTACTTTTTTAATTTTCATGTTGGTAATAAATGAATCGGACTGTGTAAGAAGGAGGATCTTTTCGATAAAACGACGATTGTGCAAAGTTGTGCCGAAAATAAGTATTAGTGATTGTTTATGCGGAAAAGAAGGAGGCATTTGAGTGAGTTTTGTCGAGAAAACGGTGCTTGAAATTTATTTCGAAAAAGCGATGTAACTCTGAAACGGTATGAGACCGCCGCATTTTTCTTCCGGATTCGTGTTCAGGAGGCAAAAACACGTAAGAAAAGTGTTTTCCCCATATTCGGAGTGCATGGGTGATGTAACTTAATATTTACCGAAATAAATGCATGGGTCGACTTTAGATCTTATCAGACCAATTTCTTGAAGAACTGTATCTAATTTCTGATTCCATGCTCTGCTGGCTTGCTTCAGTCCATATATTGCCTTCTTCAATCGGCACACCTTTCTTTCTTCTCCAGGAATAATGAATCCTTCTGGCTGGGTCCATAAATTTCCTCCTTCAAATCGCCTTGCAAAATGCACTGACAGCATCCATTTGATCAATGTCCATGTCAAATCTGACAGCAAGTGCGAATAGAAACCGGAGCGATTCGTAACGTACAACTGGTGAGAAAGTTTCTTCGAAATCTACACCTGGTTTTTGTGCAAATCCTTTCACAACAAGTCTCGCTTTGTATCTCTCTATGTTACCGTTTGCATTTCGTTTTGTTTTGAAGACCCATTTGGTTCCTATGACCTTCCTGTTCTGAGGTAAATCTGATAATACCCACGTATCATTTTCTTCCAGTTGCCCCATTTCTATTTTCTTGCCTCTATCCAGAAATCTTTGTCATCCCTGTCCATAATTTCATCAATTGATGAAGGATCACCCTTTTCATGATGTTCCGCTTGATAGCACACAAAATTATCAAATTTTCTGGGTTGTGCTGTAGATCGACTTGAACGACG
The DNA here is from genome assembly GCA_018342105.1 of Gonioctena quinquepunctata. Taxonomy (NCBI): domain Eukaryota; kingdom Metazoa; phylum Arthropoda; class Insecta; order Coleoptera; family Chrysomelidae; genus Gonioctena; species Gonioctena quinquepunctata. The sequence goes on along the minus strand of JAFIRS010003974.1, from coordinate 56,874 downwards.
AAGTTCCGAAGGTTTTTCTTCATTATTCACTTGAATGTCACTTTGTGTAGAATTGCAATTCATCGGTTCGGATCATAGACAAATTAAAAATAAAGAGACTGTTTGAAACATTGGCGATCTTGACCACCAAGTTTTTGGTACGGCCAGTCGCGCATGGAGGCGCTGCCCGCAATCAACAGACGACTGACATGATAATTTTCCCATTTCGACATTTGTCAGACAATGACAAACCACGTTATAATTTCAGAATAATTCTACTGTTGCCATCAAAAAATTAATTATATAAATTATACTATGGACTTGAATTATGAACCCAACGTCGAAAATGGAATGTTTTGTTATTCGAGTTGACGCTGAAATTCCTCGAAATATTCTTTCACAAGGTAAAATATAAGCTGCTTTTCACAAACTGATACTTATTTCCATCCATCAGTTGCAGAAATTTTTTCACAAACTGATGAAATGTAATTTGTTTTTATTTTGGTTGATTTGATGAAGACTGAAGAATATTTTTAATTTTGTTGTTTTTCGGAGTTTTATTATTGTTTTGTCTGTAGTTGTACCTTGTCCTAGATACAATAAAATGTGTTTTTATAGGTTAACTTATCATTCTCGTTTTATAAGATCTTTAATTTTGTTCTTGATATCATGAAATAAAGATTTACTTTGAAACTTTATTTTAACCACGAACGAACTAACAGATTCTACGAATCGATTACTGTATATATTTTATTAGTGATCGATTTGCCATTCCTGTATTTCATATGATACAACCATTCATATGGAATACAAGAATGGCAAATCGATCACTTATAAAATATATACCATATCAATCATATGAAAGTAACACATTTGAAAAATCCGCCTTATCTCAATCGGTTTTACCAACTGTACTTAGTTCGGCCAGTTGCGAGATATGTCGCCACTGTCTAAACGTGGTGCCAACTTTTACTGCAGGTTTGACAACTCTCTTTATTTTTAGTTTCTCTATGGTTCCGGTTCCTCGAAATGTGTTTCTTGAATTATATCTCCCTCTGTTTCGTTATTTTCATTCGTGAAAATTGGTGAAAATTCAGACGAAATTAACATAGGAACTGACTTTTCCTCTGACGTTTGGTTATCAAATTTATTTTCAAAAAAAATCACATCTCTCGATATCATTATTTGTTTCCGTCTTCAAGTTGTATAAACGGTAACCTTTTATATTATCGGCATACCCACGAAAATACATTCTTCACTTTTCGGATCCCATTTCCGTCTTTTTGTTTTTTGGGATATGAGCCATAGCTTTACATCCAAAAATGCGAAGATGGTTCAGATTTGGTTTCTTTCTGGACCAAATTTCTTCAGAAGTGATGTTTCGGAGTATTTTTGTAGGAGATCTGTTGATCAAATATACAGAGGTTGAAACTGCCTCGGCCCAAAATTCTTTTTCCAGTCCTGAATCGGCTAGCATACACCTTGATTTTTCAACTATAGTTCTGTTGAATCTTTCGGCTATTCCATTTTGCTCTGGCGTATAAGTGACAGTTGTTTGGTGTTTTATACCAGATTTTCGGATGAAATTTGCAAAAGATCGATTTTTGTACTCAGTTCCATTATCAGTGCGAATCATCTTGATTTTCTTTCCACTTTCATTTTCTGCATAGCGTTTATAATGTTCGAAGATTCCAGCACTTGGTCTTTTGTTGCAAGAAAATAGACAAACACCTTACGGAGAAGTCATCGATGAATGTTAAGAAATATCTTGATCCGCCAATTGATTTAACTTCCATGGGACCACATAAGTCAGAATGTACAAGCTCTAAAATTTCTGATGCTCTGTTCCCGGGATATTCACAAGGACGCCGGTGTTGCTTACTTTTCAACCAAGAAGTGCATGTTTCATTGCTTGTATTTTCGAAATTTACACCATGTACAATACCGTTTTTAAGTAAAATCATACTGTCACTATTTAAATGTCCTAATCGTCTATGCCACGTAGTTCTGTCTATCACATTTCGCGAAGATGTAACAAGTGCAGTGTCTATCGGTGCACAATCAAGTTCATACATATTATTGCTCATAGTTCCGGTTGCAACCAAAAATCCGTTTAGGTCAAAAATTTCACAACCTTTCGCGTCAAAATACACTTTATGTCCGTTTTTAGTGATTTGACTAACACTCAATAAGTTTGTAGCAATGTCTGGTACGAACAAAACATCTTCGCCAACCACTGTGTCATCTAGAACCATTTGCATTCACTTCTAATGTTATTATTCCTGTCTTCAGTACAGGTATCCGTGCTTCATTGGCAATAACAATTTCGGATTTATTAAAAATTGATTTTTCTAACCAATCTTCTCTTCTGGTCATGTCGCTGTGGCCCCTGAATCAATGTACCATTTTTCATTATCAACATTGTTTCCCAAATGTCGAGAATGGAATGATTTCGGTACACCTGATTGACATCTCACTTTTGAACCATCACATTCATAGGACTTATGACCGTATTTATTACATTTATAGCATCTCGGCCCTTTTGATTTGTATTTGTGGTTAAAATGCTTTTCTATATTTCTCACATTACTGATGAATGCACCATCATGATGGGATGCTTTTCCAACAACGTTCGACTTGATATCTTGTAAAAGTTTCGTCTTGATCGAATCACCTGTTATGCTTGTGCCTGAACTTTCAATCCCCATAATCATTGGTCTGTATTCATCTGTGAGGCCAGCAAGCAAAAGAGTTCCAACCCATTCCTCACTAACTCGAAATCCAATAGCATTCAGTTTGTGAGCTGTTGAAATGATCGTATTGACATATTGTTCAACAGTGTCCGCATTTTCAAGTTGGGTTGTGATCAATGTTCGGAGAAGACCTACTCTTCTGGTTAAACCTGAATCTTCAAAAGCTTTGTTTAACTTCTCCCACGCCTCTTTTGCAGTTGTGGTTTCTTGAATATGAACGAAAATGATTGGATCCACGGACAGAATTATTTTCGATCGTGCTTTCGTCACTTTCTTGGTATCGTTTTCTGTACCAAGAACACATTCCCACATATCCTCGTGTTCGAGATAAGACTGCATGGCAAATTTCCATGTTGAGAAGTTCTCACGACCTTTCAACTTCTCGATTTGAAAATTTGAACTTGAACTTGTCATTTTCTCTGGAAAGTTTCTTCTCGGCAAAATAATTTCAGCACTCTGCTGGGCCCATAACCTGATGGAATCTTAACAGCAGCAATGGTTATTTAAGTAGAAGATAAACTTTTATAATGAAATAAATAAAGTACTGTGACAAGTTTTATATCTGTCTTCAACATATCATATGTACATAACTACCGAAAACAATAATCTACTATCTAGATATGAAAATATAAATTCTGCTTTCCAACATATTCACTCTTGGATGTTATTGTTGAAATGAAATGTACAAATGAGATGCTATGCTAGCATGTTAATGTGGGCAGTATTTTTCTTCATTCTCGGTTGAACTGAATATTTGCCTAATTGATTTCGAAATGAAATATGCAGGACAAGTTCTCAATATTAAGAATCGCACTACTTGCTACTAACAATAACAACATTTTTTACTAACTCTTCGATGGTCCTGATTCTAGCGGATCTTCTACTTCATCACAACTAGAATTCTATTTTGGAACAAAACCCACACTTACAAATTGTATTGCCCTTTTTTTCCTCTTCTCCTTCCTCTTTTGAGCACCGACTTACATTTATACTCCATTATTTCATGATTGTTTAAACACGATACACAATTCAAATTCAGAATAATTCAAATTTGTCTAGCTGGCAATAGGGTTACATTGACCATTGCTAAAGATTGCAATGATTCGACCTTAGATACGGGAGCATTGTTACACCTCCCGTCACTTTGCGACATCTTTTTATAGGGGAAAAAAACTTCATTTCGTGCGTTTTATAGTACTGTGATAGTAACAAAAGTTACCAAAAGATGTCGCAATTCGCGAAAATGAAAGTTAATGAATCTTAATAGACATGGACAGTGGCTGCCTGCTGCCTGGCCTCACTTGGGTATTAGGTGTGGACATTGTATAATCATTTTTTTATGTTTCACGAGGACTCCGGGCCAAGGCTGGACTCAGGGGAGAGGGGTTTAGGAGGGTTTGCCCCCCCCTGAAATCTTTAAAATATATCAGGTAGTTTTATGTACATACCATACACTAATTACCATTTTTCAATTTTGTTTAAATACCCTTAGTTTTTCTAAATATAAACTATTCCTAATATTCCAACTAACGATCCTGAGAAGTATTTTCGAATAAAAGCTACTACCAAACCCCCCCCTTTTTCTGAGTACGGCTTTGCTCCGGGCCCCTGTCCTGTCAAGATAATTCTAATTACAAAATGTTATAGATGTTATGAAAAAAAAAATTACCCCTGACGAGGGGCCCCCCCTTAAAACGTTGAGTTTATGCCAAAAATAAAACTCTCCACCTCCACCACAAAGTGATTTTCACAATAATAAGGAACCAAAACCCCAAGAAGTCTACCCAAAATATTTTTTGGATTAGTTTCCCAAAATAAACGAAACGGAAACGCCACACATATTTTCTCGCCGTTCTTATACATTTTTTTCTGACTACACGAGTTGTTTCACGTTCTTACACATTTTTTCTGTCTACACAAGTTGTGAAATATCGTTCATTATATATATATATATATATATATATATATATATATATATATATATATATATATATATATATATATATATATATATATATATATATATATAATGAACGATATTTCACAACTTGTGTAGACAGAACGTGTAACAACTCGTGTAGTCAGAAAAAATGTATAAGAACGGCGAGAAAATATGTGTGGCGTTTCCGTTTCGTTTATTTTGGGAAACTAATCCAAAAAAAAGTTGTATGAAACAAGTACGCAAATGGCTTTAGGGGATATCATTAAAATATTCCGATTCGTCCGCTAAAGTCTCATTTTGCGTACTTGTTACATAAACCACTATTCCATAAACCATATGAAAATATCACTAATAATAGCATTATCCTTTTTTGTAGAGTTTTCACCATGCAGCATACAACAATTACAAATCCCTTTGGATGCTGGAATCAGTTCCGCAAATAACCCAATTTCTTTTCGCAATAGCTGATGACCAGAAGAAGCAATTAGTAAAAGACGTCATCCAAGAATTCCAGAACAGAGTTCTTTCTATTTCCGACAGTTTGGAAAGAGGTTTGATACACGGCGATTTTAACGAACAAAATATTATTGTAGCAGAAAAAAATGGGGAATATGAATTGAAAGCTGTGATAGATTTCGGCGACTCCCATGTAGCCTGTTATTTGTACGAGTTGGCCATTACAATGTGCTACATGATGTTGATTGAGAAAGATGTTTGGCCGGGTGGTTATGTCCTGGCTGGGTATTCTGCTGTGAGGAAAGTACAGGAAAAAGAGCTGTCCCTGTTGAGGGTATGTATTGAAATTTTGGAGGTTGGATCAGTAACATCTCTTTCATAGAACTATTGAAAAAATGCTATTCAACTAAGAAAAATAGGTTTCCATTTTTTGTTTTGTTTCGAAACGACCTCACAATTGATTTCCCAATTTGGGCAAAATAAGCCGCAACTCTTCTTCTTTCTTCGAGACACGTACTTAAAAGACACACTCACCAACTGCTCTATCAACGAAGCCTGCAGAACCAAGGATGGATATTTCTTTGGATCTTCTTCCACTATAATCATCAAATGTAGCCCAAATAGGCTCTTACTCTTCCAACGAGAATACGTGAGTACACGTCTATTTACGGATGGTTCAAATGTTTTAAGATATCAATTTGGTAAATACCAAATTAAAGACTTGGCGTATTTCTCAAAAAAATATACCGAGAAATGATGAAAATTTGATAACAATTTTTTTATATTGGAGAGCTACAAGTGATGAAAACTCTCTGGACACACATAACGGGTGGCGTCAACTATAGCCTAATCAGTAGGCCCCACTTGTAAGATGGTTTACATGCGATTACGCATAATCGAATGTCTTCTGGTTACATACTTTAATATGCTTTTTGATGGAAAGCAGATTGAGGTTTTTGAATATTCGAACGTTTCGTATGTACCACGGAGCATTCGTGACCATACTCAGAACTTCAATTTTGTGCCCGTTCTAGGACGCAAAGGTTAGTTTTGCATAACTGTCCCCAAGATGCTGAGGCATACAAAATGCTAGATTTGAACATCCTCTTGTAGAATTACTTTGTTTTAAAGCAAAAGCTTAATGGACCTCATAACTCCTAGGTACCTTTTTGACACTAACTTCGAAGTGATTATACAAGATCGAAGGGATTCGACAGATGACAGCATCAAGAGCAAACCTGGAGAGATAATCTGGTACACAGACGGATCCAAGACCAAGGAAGGAACTGGTGCTGGAATATACAGTGAGTAAACGGTGTAGACCACATGGCGTTTACCCATTAAAGTTGCCAACGGCATACGCAATCCCAGTCGTCTGGGTAACGCATTGTCCTGACTTCAGCAGAGATGTGGTAGGCTTGGGGCATGCCGAACTGTCACCAGTCTAGTTCGGGAGCACAGACTCACCGTCAACTGGTACCGAGGGTGAAGGGGATCCCCAGGGGTGGCTCCCTGCCCCTTCGTCTGGTGTTGGCCTCTCGGGGGTAGTGTTCGCTGGTGGGTCCTGACAGTGGGCCCGTTACCCACTCATGTGAGAGCATACCTTGAGTTGAAAGGGTATTCAATCCCCCCTCCGCCTTACAGTTGGTTGTGCTAACGCACTCCAGAAGGTAGGAGGGCCGTACCAGTCCCGGAACATCGTACTGTAATGAAGGTCATTCAAATTGATTATAGCGCACCGACCTTGTCGTAGTGGGTGGCTGGCGAGTTGCTGTTCGCAATCTTGCAATGCGCGAGAGAAAACAACATGAGGGAAGTGCGCAACGCACGGATCTCAATATGCACAGAGAGCCAGGCATCACTGAAGGCTTTCACTAACCCAGAAGTGACATCAAGACTGGAATGCCGCAAAGAACTCAGTGTCCTCGCAGAACACAACAAAATAACTTTGATGTGAGTTCTAGGATACTGTGCCATCGAGAGCAACGAAAAAGCTGATGAATTAGCCAGGAAAGGCTCATCAACTCCATATATTGGCCCAGAACCCGCACTCGGAGTCACAAAATCGGCTATCCGAAGTTGCATACGGGTCAAACGGAAACAAAGAGAGCGCTGGAAGGAATCTCCCCTCATGCACCACGGGAAAACATTTATTGAGGAATCGCCGACGCGCAGAACTGAAGAACTACTCAAGATGAGTGTGAACCAAGTCAGATCAATAACGGGCCTTCTCTCTGTTCACAGCCCAATGAGAGGATACCTGCAAAAAATGAGGTACAACGGATAACTTTCCTGCACACGAAGGGACAGAAACGGCCAAACATATATATATATATATATATATATATATATATATATATATATATATATATATATATATATATATATATTGTTATGTTATGTTATGCCAGTTGTAAATTTTAAAAAACTAAAAAACCACAAAAAAAAATAAATAATAAATAATTATTAATTTAAGAGTTTGTTTGTGAATAACTTTTGAAATACCATGTATATTGTGAGCCTAGCTATGACATAGATAGATAATAATGTCATGGTACTATAAAACAAACAATTTCATACACTGTCAAAATTATTATAACCCATATTTACTCAAAAGACAACAAAAAGTCCAAATGTACAAAATTGTCATGAATAAAAAGTAATCAACACATTTATAAATTTGAAACATACAGTATATGAAATTGTAGCTAACTAATAGTAGCCAATGAGGAACAGCAAACGTTTTAAAAAACCCATATTTACTCAAAAGACAACAAAAAGTCCAAATGTACAAACGTCTTTATGAAAATAGCCAATCAGGAATAGATGGTCGGTGTAAATTGAAAATGTGGAGAATAGCAATGAGATGGTATCAAAAGCAATTATTATGGAAATTTGTAAATAGTAATAAGTATGGAAAAATAGTTGGATATATAAATTGAGTAAGATAAATATAAACAGTGAAAAGTAACAATTCAGTGCGAGAATTCAAATATTCAAATAGAGAAACAAGGAGGAAATGAGGTATCTAGGCGATAAAAAAAAAACAAAGCTTAGAGAGATCGAAAAAAATTTCCAAGCGGATGCCACGCAGAATTTTTACAAAAAGAAAATTGGAATAATCCCATCATTTGGTAAACAAAATCAATATTACCTTAATGATAACATATCCACGGATCCAAATGCTGATTTCCACCTCTGAATAGTTCCTGAGACAAGGTATTGCAGTCCTGACAGCGATTGGAGAGAGGAGACATCCAGTTTAATGGTATAGTTTGAACACCAACAGTTCAACCAGGTATAAAAACTTTCATAGTGTATTTCCGGTCCTGAACTATTTCACCAATAACGAATTTCACATTCGAAGAACGTTATTTCACCTTATTTCGAACAATAACAGAAAACGTCATAATCACGGAAAAAGTGAGGTTCTGTTTATCTATCAATGATCTGAATTATTATTATTATCCGTGAATATTTGTTTGATTCCTCTAGTATAAGTTATTTCTCGTAGGCCAGGTATTATTAAGTCTTCCTGAATAAAGGAGATAATTGCTTTATGATATTCTGTTGTTTATTTTTCTTACAATGATCAATAACATTCCAAAGATCATTCAATAAACTGAAGTTAGCAGCAGTGGCTGTGTCTCTATTGCTTTGAACCGGCCACCTTGAGATGAAAAGGGCGTACCAACTGTAGCTAAGCCGTGGTGAGAAAAATAATAATTGTTGGTAGCGTGACGAGAGAACAGTGACGTTCGCTGGCAATTATTATTACAGGGGCAGAAATATCTATTTGTATCATATCAATTGACTCACAAAGAATACCAAAAAATAATTACTATTTCATATACAAAAACAATTAAATATTTCTCAATTCATCAAAACATAACAATTTGTCACCCAAAAAGTGGGGCAAAAGTTAAAAAAAAATAATTTATTAAATCATCAAACCATAACAAGTGTCGCCCAACGCAGTGCAAAAATATATTAATAATAATAATAAAAAAAAAAAAAATTTGTTCAATACATCATTTCTTTACAATTTATATATATATATATATATATATATATATATATATATTGTCAGAATGTGAGGCAATAGACCGCAAAAGACAAGCAATATTCGGACAGCCAAGGCTAACCCCCGAAGAATACAACAGCCAACCGGTGGAGGACCTATACAGACTGGTACAGGGGACTAGGGTTACGGAGTGGCTGAGGCAAAACAAAACCGGAAGGCATAAAAAGCCCAAGAGGCTGAGGTGCAACTGGCGACAGGACCAAAGCATCCGGGGAGAGAAAAAAAACGAAAGTTTGCTATTCCTATTTATTAAAAGATACAATCTTGTTAATTTCTTATTGACTTTGGAACTGATCATTCCAATGTGCGGCCTCCAGGTGAGCGGATGATCTATAGTGACACCAAGATACAGACACTTCGTTTCCACCATCCTTAGTTGAAATACCCTGCCAAAGAGTAGAAACCTGTATCCACTTTATAGGCCAGAGATATCGATACATTTTTGTAATGACCCATCGTGCCAGACTCTATCGGAAGCCTTGATCATGTCTAGCAAAAGATGAAGGGCACATTAACCCGTTATACAGGGTGTCTCTGGACTTCCTCTTTTCCTCTCGGGAATGTATAGATGGTGTCAAAATATCACCAGTACTTCATATAACTTTTGTTCCTAAAAGCCATCGTTACCAAGTTACGGGCCCTCGAAGTTACAAAATGAAAAATGTTTTTCTCTGATAACTTTCAAAGTGAATATTCAAAATCATCTTCATTTTGGTGACTAAACAAATGAATTCCTTCGATGAGCTCTCATGCAGGAGTCAGTTGTTTTGCTACAAAGTCAGGAACGGACTACCCCCGATGGTCCACACCCCAAAACTTTGAAATGACTGGGATTTGTCGATATGTTTTCTTAGTCGGCGCAAACATCCTATCTGCACTTGAAATAGCATGCCAAGGTCGTTTCGTATGGCTTCACAATGTAATGTAATTCTATTCAACAAGGCATCTCTGGTGTGAATAGGTGTAGCGTGAACGAGGATTTTTAGATGCCCCCACAGGAAGGAATCCTATGGATTTAAATCCGGAGACCGCGGTGGCCATGAATATGCCCCACCTCTACCAATCCATCTATCGGGGAAATCTGGTTCAGATGGTCCCGCACAATCAAACTAAAATGAGGAGGAGCGCCATCATGCATAAACCACATACCTCTTCGGGTTTGCAATGGAACATGTTCCAAAAGTCTTTTCAAATCGTTCTGAATGAACTCCGGATAACGTTCTCCATTCAATCGGTCATGTAGAACGAATTGTCCTATACGATGGTTTCCTATGATACCAGCCTAAACATTCACGTTGAATTTCCGTTGGTGTTTGGTTTGCAATATCCCATGGGGATTTCTTCGGCCCATATGTGGAGATTATGAGAGTTGATTACTCCATCTCTACTGAAACCTGCTTCATCAGTGAATAAAACTCGGGTAATAAAAGTCATATCCTCTCTTTGCTTATCCAGGAACCAATTGGCATATTCCAGTCGTGCTGGAAAATCTTCAGGCGTCATGGCATGTACCTTCTGGATGTGATATGGGTGGAGCAGTTGTTCCCTAATTATTCTATGAATAGTGAACTTGGATGTATGGAACTGTTCTGATAGGTTTCTGATGCTCATTGAAGGATCATCAGCGATAGCTTCCAAGATATTTTCCTTCAATACAACGGTACGCACAGCCCTAGGAGCGCCCTCACCACCTCGTTTTGGCAAAACTGAACCTACAATAATATCGAAATAAAACAACAGGCTTCAATTAATTATCCATTAGACATACCTGTCTCCCTCAAGCTGCGATCGACACGCTCGAATGTTCCTCTTGCCGGTAACGTTCGATTGGGACAATGCTCGGCATACAGACGACGGGATTCTGCAGCATTACCAAAAGCTCGTCTAAACAATGCATGCATATCTGCATATTCGTTGAATGTAAACTGTTCGGCCATATCAAAACACTTCAAACTGTTGACAAATATTGACAATACAATGACAACGCACCACTCAACAAAACAAAATCGCATTCTAGTTGTCATTTTTTATCCACACTAATTTTATTTCTTTCTACAAGGTGTATTTGTCAACATCTGTGAAAAAAATTAAACATAAATTTATTCACCGGATATGTGCAGCCGTTTTTGTAGTTCATTCGTTTGCTTTTATTATTTATGTCTTCCGATGTGCGTTTTTTCAGCTAAATTTAACTTCGGGTTGAAGATTTTCTCCCATGAAATCATACTTATCAGTGAAACTCCTCAACTTTTAAGATGTGAATACGAATTTGCAACATCCAAATATTGAGTTTCATGAGATTCAGATAACACAACACGAAACGTGCTTATTCCACGCGAACATACAAAATATGGACTGAATTCGATATTTCATAGTTGAGTAGCTTGTAGTTCAGAAACACCACGAATCTACATAACTTGATATTTCATTTGAAAATGTGAAAATGTGAATGAAACTTTCAACTAGGTACTGTACTTTTTGTTTACGACTTTATTTCAGCATATTTTGTATAATCCCTGTTATAAATGTTGTTGAATTAACGTTAGCATTAGTATTTCTACTGTGAAAATTTTTCATTTCAAATAATGGTGGACGATCGGGTTTGATGTCGTCGAGTAAAACTGCATTTTTATTAAGAATCGTTGCCCCGATCGACTTCCCACACAAGTACTTTTATTCAGAAAATTGTCTACGTAACCTTATTTTGTTGAAAACTATTGAAAAATCTGTCTTTTCAAAGTTTTGGGGTGTGGACCATCGGGGGTAGTCCGTTCCTGACTTTGTAGCAAAACAACTGACTCCTGCATGAAAGCTCATCGAAGGAATTCATTTGTTTAGTCAATCACCAAAATTTAGATGATTTTGAATATTCACTTTGAAAGTTATCAAAGAAAAACAGTTTTCATTTTGTAATTTTGAGGGCCCGTAACTTGGTAACGAAGGCTTTTAGGAACAAAAGTTATATGAAGTACTGGTGATATGTTGACCCCATCTATACATTCCCGAAAGGAAAAGAGGAAGTCCAGGGATACCCTGTATAACGCGGAAATGGAATTTTCAACTAGTCATACAATATTTATCGGGTTATAGAACATATTGGGAAAATTCTTCTCGTCTTTTGATTCTTCTTCTTTCAATGCTGCCAGCACTAAACATATAACTACTGATGTTTTGGAATATATTTTATCGTTTCCGAAAATCTCAAACTAATATCGATGTTATGGAAGATATCCAAAATATATTTAATAGATATTTTATAAAACACAAATAAAGAGATTTTCTATTTCCAACTAAACGTTAGCCCCCTAAGTGTAATATTTTTAATTCAATCTTTTCTCGCTTCACGTTCGTCGTTATTATTATTTGCTGAAAAAACATGTGTTAAATAAAATGTAATTCAGTTCTTGATATTATTCGAAATTAATTTCTTGTCTTACAACAATTTTCTTTTGAATCTGATCTTTTTTTATATATATAAATATAATATATATATATATATATATATAGAATTGTTGCATTTCCATACGCCAAAGTTTAGATGTACTTCGAATAAAAGTGTGGAAAAATTCAGGACAAATGATAAGAGAGCTGCCAACACTAAAAGCAGTTCCTGGAGAATTTAACTTTCTCAATAGTGATTGGGGATGGAAAAAATATAATTTTTCATTGCCAATTGGCATGATGCAGTCTGCAACAATATCATGAAATCCATTTTCTGCTCTTGCAAAACTAGAAGGGTCCAGCAAGTGGTCTTTATTGCTCTCCTACATGTATTTTTTGCAGTGTAAACGAATGCAGTAATTTTTCACCGATAGACGACAATTTGCTTTCTGTTTTGAATCATTTCAAATTATGTAACCAGAAATTGTTAGTATTTTTCATTATTGTACTCAATATTTCAATAATGATTCATTTATTCAATTCCAAATCTTTCTAGATGTTATTCTCTGACATAGCAAATCCTCTAGATTTGTTTCCCTTTTGAAATACTTCATCAATAAATACTTCTTCAAATATTTACAGGGTACTATCAATTAAATCTCAATTCTGATAGCGAAATCGAAAACTCACTATTCCTAACTATCTTGAGAAAAACATCATTACCCACAATTTCATTTGAAATAGAGATATACAAGAAACACCTCCGAAGACATTAATATAAAATATAGCGATACATATAAAAAAACATCAAGAAACCTATATAATTAGTGAAAATATTCGTAGTCAGCGTCCCATAAAACTACTAAGTATTTTTTTTTAAACCAAACAAAAATGTTGACAAAAAAGCTAATTTTGGGGTTTAAAAAATGATATGCCCATCACTTCTGAATTTAAATAACTGAATATAACAAATGATTGAAAAAATCATCAAAATCGGAGCTGTTTTTTGTTGGCTCAGAAGTTCCAATAATTTTTCCTCTTCATTGATTCGACTACATAATCCTTAACGAAAACAAAAGTTCTGGCGCGATAAAATCAACTCCAATAAGTTACCTTACCTCAAAAATATCTATGAATAACCAGCACTACTTCTGAAAGAAGAACAATACGGAATATATTTTGCAAATAATAACAGTTTTTTTTCGCGTCAAAAAACAAAAACTCAAAGATGTACTATATAAAATCAATTGTGAAAATCTCACGAGGTACTACATAGGTCAAACAGGACATTATTCAAAAAAATAAACGGAATATCGGAATACGAGAGAGATACAAAATAATGAATTCTATCAATCCCACTGCTCTAGTTCTACACGTTGAGAAAAACTGTCACAATGTCCAAATGGCTCATCAGTGATAAATCTAGGCAAGACAGTATTAACACTAGAAGAGACGACATACAGCGATTAAACATGCCTAACTTTTTAATCAAAAATTAAACCAATTGAAAATGAAACTGAAAAGCGAAAAATAAAATAAAACTTTTTTAGTCTTAATAACTAAACTCCTAAATCAACGTTACTAAGTTTAGTAAAGGTTTGTGGCTAAAGGATACAATCCAAGTACAAAAAAAATATATTTTGAGTTACGAAAAAAAAATTATTTGAATCTCATTTCAGATATGTATTGCGGCACGTTTATGTCAATCGCTTGTCATTGGAGCTTACTCAAGTCTGCAGGAGCCTGAAAATTCTTACCTATTAACCACAGCTGGTCCAGGATGGATATTACTCGAGCAAATCTGGAATGCAACTGACCAAGATCTGTTGAAAACTTGGAAAAATATATGACAATTTATAAAAACATGTTGTAATGAGAAGCCACAATGGGAATTAAAATGCTTTACTGGAACGGAGTTTTTTTAATATTTATAATTGTTTCGTACACACATGTCCAATTAAAATTCAAGACGATGGCCTTGAGATGAATATTTCATGCATAAATGGTCTTTGTGGCTATATATTCCATCACTTTTATGATAAGTGGTAAATGAATGAAGAACTCACTTATAATCCAAGAGCCAGAGCCAAAAAAGTCTCTAAATTTAGTGAGCCTAGTTTTTTTATAGTTTATAACAGTGGTTGTGTACACAAACATACTGCGGTCAGTCAAGCGAAACTGAGAACAACTGTCTCTGGTACACTATCGAAGCTGTCATACTTACCGAGGTAAACTAAGGCTGAAAATATACGAATTGTATATTACATATTAATGAAAGTTATGACAGTCAGTCAGCTGAATGTGGGGACGGAGCTGGTCAGTCGGCCCCAACGTATGTACAAAAAAATAAATACTCTGTGCAATAAAAATTATATATTTGATATATTAGCACAAGTAACAATATGAAAAGATATTTTAACAAATGGATGAAAATGGAAAACTGAAAAACTAAAGGTGTGATTGGGTGTCCTCTTGCTCATAGAAGAGTACGAATGCTTCTCCACTTATAAGGGATTTTGGGGATATCGGTGATACTCTGATACTTGTGCCATGTGCCTGCATAAGGGTGCCTACAGTAAGCCGTGTAGTGTCCGCTATAGATTGTTCCACTATGGTTGGACACAGCACATAAGTTGTAAAGACACGGTGTTATCTGCTGCATAATTTCTCATATCTAAACCTTCGAGAGGAAAGTCAATGGTGGCATTTAGTTTTCTCATAAATCTCCCCATCGGCGAGATTCGTTTTAAGTGAATTACTAATATTTTGGGGAACTTATGTATATATAATGACTTCGTGCATTTTATCATTTCCTTACAATTACAACAAGTTGGTTTTTCTTCACCGTCCAAAATTTCTTCCCTGGTAAACGAGTCTAAACATTGTGGAAGACTGAGCTGGCCAGTATTCTGTGGAATATGAAGTGAAAGGTCCCAGAAGGGGTCAAAAGAGACAGAACAATAGCCGCATGAAATACAATTCAACGATGATTTTAGTTGACCAACAAAATTATCAACAATTTTCGAGTTATCCGTTCTAAGATATCTTGACCAAGACTCCTGTGCCTTTTCATGGTAACTCAATATTTCATCGATTCCTTTTCAAGGTAGGTTTGGGCATTTCTGTCACTCTGTTAACATCTTCATGAAGACCTTCCGGTAAATATCTGAGAAATTCTTGAGCGTCCTGCTGAGCGTACCCCATGAAACGAGGTGCAAATTTTTGTATCTGGCTTTTAAAGGAAATAGTATTCACCACCTTATCAGACGAATCTCCCGACCAAAGATCTTTTATCACTAACGCGAATTGTTTTATCAAAGCACCCTTCATATTTGATATGCTTTTGTTGATATCCCTCATATACTCGTCTTTTCTCAGATACTCGAGCAACTATTTGGTGTTCGATAAACATTGTATGATGCTGTTCATGAAACAGGTATTTCCAATATTTTTCAGACCATTCAGACCAGGAATTTTGGCATTTCCGTGTACTAGGGACTTGATGGTGTTATAACTAACAGAGCTGTGCTCTCTGATATGATGATTTTTACTGGCACTGGATCTGTGTGGAAGGGAGATGACGCTGTTCGATGAAGAATTACATGGAGATATGGAAGATCGTGTTGATTTTGACAAGTCATCATCAAGAAGGGATTTATATGAACTCTCTATGGGAAAAATCGTCCTTTGAGGATTTAAAAATAATTCATTCAGTTGACGTGATGGAGGAATAGTTCCCAAAACATAAGCGGCATAACCCCTCTGGATCGCAATTCTGATTCTTTGGATTAAAACTGAAGTTGCTCTCCTATCATTGGTCACTTCTGTTATTCGTCTTCCTATATCTTCAATGAATTCAAACGCATTGGGACCCAATACTCCAAAAGTCTCAACGGCAACAGGATATAAAATATAAAGTTGTTGTAAATTTTGGTATTTTTTCCTTTTAATTTTCTCCCCATTTACTGCGGCTGCTCCGGGACACTTGGAGGAAGCAAGTACGTGTGAAGTGGCAACCGTGTCAACGCAGGTAAAATCCCAAACAGCTGGTTTTCCGAACTTCCATGGAATAAGTGTCATGCCGTCGGGGCGGTTACCATCGTCTCTGCTGACACCTGGAGGCTCTAAGATCGAAGGGATATTGGCTGTTGTTAATGCACGTTTCAGTAAATCATTGACTGCGTGATGACGGGATTGACGTCCTGCGCTGAATTTACAGCTCAAACCATGGGTTCCTTTCTCTTCTACAAGAGCACCACATTTGCACGTGTGAGGAACACAGAAGAACCTAGTCGTAGTCCTATGGAAATTCTGAAAGATTCATTATCTAAAAGAGACCCAAGTGAAGCGGCAGGTAAAGCATTAAGCCAAGCTCCTAAATGGTGAGAAGTAACTGCTTTGATTCGAGCCTTTTCTTTTGCGGACATAGCTGAAACAAGCAAATCCTTAGCAACCATTTCAATGAGTGGGCGATCCCAAGCTTTTTGGAACTTTTTCATTAGTTCAGGTAACTTAGAATTGGTTTTGGAAATCCACTCCTGCTCTCCTTCCACTAAGAGATGGTTGGGTACGTTTGAGAATGAATCGGGTAAGATCATATACACTAATTGAGAAACACCACTGAAAGATGACAAATAAGTTGGAAGTTTAAGAGAGGAAGCCAAGCGTATTCCTAAGCCTCATTTGTCGACAGGTAATGTTGCTTGACGCCAAGTATTGTCTCGCATATTATTATTCGTTATTCCTTCCAATGTTTTTCGCAAAATAGAATCGAATTCCAGGAGTTGCTCTCCACTGTGCCATGTCGGGCTGCAGCTCATAATATATGTTAACTTTGGAATTGCCAAACAGTTTTTCAGAATGAAAAATGCAATGTGTGTTGGAATATCACTCATTCTAGAAGCAATGTGTGACAGAGCTTTCTGTTTTTCTATGAGGCATATAGAAAGTGCTTCATCAGATGAACGTGATTCCTGGTACAAGGGAGGTGAACTTCAACAATTCGTCTGGTTTCAAAGTACTCAAATAAAACATTTCGCATTTATCAAAATTCAATTCCTTGGAAGTGGAAATGACGGTGCTTAAGTTATCAAGCACTGAATCGATATCTCCTCCGATAGAGCCATCATCCAAATACCAACAATTAAAATCACAATCCAACGATTTGGTTAATTTTTCGATTGCTAAACAAAATAACGCTGGGCCCAGAGGATCTCCCTGTTGAACTCCTCTTTCAGACATGATCAGGCTATCACCGAAAGATAGAAAAGTTTCATTTTGGTAACACTGGTTAAGAAAGGGAAAGAGATTGGGGATCATATTCTTGATTTGGTCTAATAAGATGTTGCGGTGGATCGAATTGAAAGCGTTCTTGAAGTCTAATTTCAAAAATATTTTGGATGATGGGTGATAATTTATTAATTGTCGAGCAGCACGAGTAACAGCTTCACAACCGCCAGGTGTACCGAAACCAAATTGAACAGGATGAAATAGTTTGCCCAGTCGATCCCGTACGTCTAAGCATCCAAGTTTAGTAACCAAACGACGATAAAATAATCCAATTGCGATTGGTCGGATTCCACCCGTTTTTTTCTTCAGAGCAGTGTAGCTCCATACAAAATAGGACAGATGTCTGGATTAACTTTACCTGCTAGCATAAAGTTACATAAAGATGTTATTGATGATAAAAGCTTATCTTTCGAAAATCCTGAACTGTGGCTCAACAAGTCTTGAATGTGAGATGGCCTGAGAGAATCCAATCCACCAGAAGATCCGACACGGAATGATTCAATTGTTTTCATTACATCAGACTCTGTAACTTGAAGGGCTTCATCGTCTGTAGTAGATATATTGCATTGGTTAGAAGCAACGAAGTGTTTTGATTGCAGTTCTAAAAGTGTTGAAGAGTCAAAATTAGCAACAGTGTCACTTGAGCTCATTATTCGAATGGACGAAGAAATATCTCCATCTGAAATTTTGCTTACTACTCTCTTGGTCAAATTTTGGATATTTGAGAATTTGTTCTTGAATGGTGTATAAGAGGTGATTGAATTTGATGGGTTGTTGATATTTTTCTTTATCAAAGTAGCAAGAGATTGATTATGTTCATGAATATCATGAGGAATTTTGAAAGTTCTATGAGCAAACATAAACAAATTTACCCAAGCTGCTATTGTGTTAATTTTAATACACTCGTCAATAACTCTGCTTGAATATAATGCTGCAGATATTCTTGCTGCTTTGGGTACTCTCTTAATAATGATAGAATTCCTCTTGAAGTTTGACAGTTGAATTTGAATTCCTTTAATAGACTTCAAATCATCACAATTTTCAATTTCCGACTCTTTTAATACATCGCAATCAGGATTTAACGAAGCTTGATGTCTATTACTCGTCCGGTATGGATATTCAACCCTTTCTTGGTTTTGAAAGATTTTTCACAATAATACATGAAGTGTTTGATTCACTATTGCTCGAATTTTTTGAATTATCCTGCTGCATTTCTTCAGTTATCGGAACTATATTGAAAACATTGAGTATATTAAATTTTTCTTGGGGTCAGCACGAATAAAAGTCAGATTAATTGTCAAGTCTTGGCTGTCAAATTCCAATCTCATAGTAATTCGAAAAGTCTTTAGAACCAGAATACCTGGATCTATCTACCAAATCCGAACCAGGAATCTTCAAACAGTAACCTGGAGCCTCCTTGGTTAATTAAATCATGAAAACTTCACCACAAAATTGATGTTAAAACTCAGATGTAAAACCTTCGACAATCTATACTATTCTTCAACATTTTTATGAGAGTATCAATTGTTATATCTATATCAACCATGAACAAAATGGTCAGTCAACGATTTTGTGAGACAACGCCCGTCAGTCAGCAAAAAAGAAATCAAATTTCGCGCGTGCGAAAATAAATGGGCTAATGATGAATTAGTGCCCTACTCGGGCATTAAAATCGTCCAATTAAATTATGATGAGTGCTATCAGTATAAAGTAAACGACTATACAATATGTCACTGAAAAAACTGTTCTGAAACATATAAACGAACTCAAAAATAACACTGCGCCCCGTATAGATGTGCCCGGTATGGATGGTATTACAAGTTCTTTGCTGAAAACCCTGAAAAATATAATTTCCCGACCACTAGCCAATATAATAAACTCGTCAATAAAAGAAGGTGTATTTCCAGAATCATTGAAGCTAGCAGTGGTTAAGAACATAGCAAAAAAATTTGAAAATGTAATAAAAGAAAATATCACGATTGATTTTTTGAAAATATGAACAGGATGTTCATAAAATCAGATGTGGAATCATCTGCGACTTAAAAATAAACTTTAGTCACTATCTTCCATCGTCAAGATTACGTCTTGTGGGGTATTCATGTTGGAAAGGGAAACATTCTCAATTGGATATTGATAAAAAGATTTTTCTGTGAATTGAGAAATCCACAGAAAAATTTTTTATCAATATCCAATTGAGAATGTTTCCCTTTTCAAAACATCACGACTTTCGTAAATGAAAATAAATTACTACCAGAAAAACAATTTGGCTTTTTAACAAAAAGAATATATCAAAGCCTTGTCAAATCAAAACCTTCTATGGCAATCTTCCTCGATTTTGCTAAAGCTTCTGACACGATATCACATGGAAGACTATTGAAGAAACTACCAGCATATGGTCTCACAGAAAATACAGTCAAACTTACTTTATCTTAGCGATAGAAAACAATGGGTTTAGATCGAAGATACTAACAGTGAACTACTCACAGTCAAAACCGGTATACCACAGGGTACTGTTTAAGGCTCATTTATTCTTCACATTGTATATATCAATGACCTATATGATATTGCGCCAACATGTGATATCGTGTCATATGCAGAAGACACCGTAATATAAGTCGAGGGGAATTGTTGGAAAGAAGTAGAAAGGAAAGCCAAAAAATGTCTGCAAAAAAACAAGATATGGTAAGGTTAATAATTTGCTGAAATTAAACTATTCCAAAATCAAATTCATAACTTTCTCCTCAAATTCATGTAAGCAACCAAACATCAATACACATATGCCGAATGAATGAAGACACTATGAATGCTCACTGGAAATACAAAGAACTAGATCTATGAAATACTTGGGAATAAATATTGATAATAACATGAAGTGGGAAGAGCAAACATCCTTTGTCAAAAATAGACTAAGGAAATTAATATACACCTTCAAAACATTAAAAAACGTGTTAAATGAAAAATTATTACTGACAGCATATTACACACTAGCTCAACCAATAATAACCTACGGCCTATGCTAGCCTTGGGAGGAGCATACCAAACACACTTAAAAAAGTGTCAATCACACAAAAACTTCTCATCAAATTAATGTTCAATAGACCTTCTCGCTTTCCCTCAACACAACTATTCGAGGACTCTGGCTTAAGAGATATACAGTCTCTATATACCCTAGAGATAATGAAGCATATATTCAGAACCAGAGGCATAGCACGGATAGAACACAATTATGCCACGAGAGCAGTTACCAGTCACGCCTGCGCTCCCCCGCCCCTCCATTTGTGCGAAAAAGGATAGGACAAAATAATTTTATTCATTTTTCCTCCAAAATATACAACTTACTGCCCCTAACACTTAGAAATTATGAAAATTTCACCTACAATGAGGTCGTCAAAAAAGATAAATTCTGGATTAAATTAAATTATAATGCAATTAACAACGTTTCCAACGATATATAAAAGGGAAAACAATTTGGATCGGTATTTTTTACTGTGTCTAAAATGTATGTTTAATTTGGGTATTTCAACAAGACAATAAAAGGCACACAAAAAAAACAGCTACCACCCTTGATTGTTGTAATATTACGGATTTTAGGATAGGAGTTCAGGAGTTATATCTTAATGTACTTTTATGTTCTTGTGGTTATTCAATAAAATCATCTCTTTCTCTCTCTCTCTCTCTCTCAATGATTATCATTCAAAAATTCAGGTTTGTTCTTCAATATTATTTGTAACCGATTACATGTTCTTAAATTATTCCTGATATTGATCACAAATGTTCGGGAAAATATACCTGCATGTCTCTACCTTCACAATAGGTGATATTCAGTCGAATATCCAACAGAAAAGTCTACTCTCCTGGCTAATGCCTTGACGAACATTGGATTACATCCAATGGATAATCGTACAAAGTCCCACAAGGTTACTTTGCAACTGTTTGTTGCGAAATGGTTAAAAAATAACCACTTCATTCAGTAGACCGCTTTCGAGGTATATGCTCCTCATCAGTATAGGGTCAAGCAGAAAATGATTAATGTCTGCCAAGCCGAATAAAAGTATAAGAATTCATCGAGTTTTTAGTCTTCGTTGATTTCGTCAACCAAATGGAAAACACCACTAGTTAACACCATCTCAGCTTCAACTATTGCAACAACAGGACTCAAGGATGTCATATTAGTTGCAATAGTTGAAGTTGACTTGGTTGACGAAATCCTAATGTCTAAGTGGATTTGTTTTTTTTTATTGTCTCATTCGGGTTCGCAGACATTGATCATTGTATGCTTGACCAACCCTGTACTGATGAGGGGCAAATACCCCGAAACCGGTCTAAAGGTGTTCAGCCCCAATGAGCTGGTTATTATTTATCCATTTTGCAACAAGCAGTTGCAAAGTAGCCTTGTAGGACTTTGGACAATTATACATCGGATGTAATTCGATGTTCGTGGAGGCATTAGCCTGGATAGTAGTTGTTTTCTGATACTCGATTAAACATATTCCTATAGTATAGGTGGTAGAAGAGAGCAGTCTTGAGGAGTAGGACATTTTTCATGGCCTAAAAAATTATAACTCGTCTACGAATTTTCAAAATTAGGCATTCTTGCAATAGTTCACAAATTCATCAAGGCTGTAGAAAGCATTCATTACCAGCATATTTTCAATTATTTTCTTGAAGAGAGGGTGAGATAGCTGTTTTACATTGTTGGTTAAATAATTGTATAGGGTTAGGCCAGCATATTATATATATGATTACATTTTTTGATGCGGAGGTTATCTTTATTTCTTGTTTCATACATATGACTATCACCATTCTTAGAATAGCAATCTTTATTATTATTATGTATGTATAGTAGTATAGTTGAGATGTTTATGCAGGAAAATGTCAATATACCCTTTTGTTTAAATACTTCCCGACACGAGTCTGAAGGTTTCATATTGTATATTATTCTTATATACGTTTTTGGAAAACGTTCATTCTGTTGCAAGGCCCCAACTGATTATGTTGAATGATTCATGTAGAGATTTTTTCAGTGTGAGGAAGGCAAAGCAACTTTTTTTAAGTTTGTTACATGTGTTATCAATTTGTTCAATCCGCGTTATGTGATTATCGAGATCAACTAGGTTTGGTTTATTACTGCGTGCGCAGTTGAATTGAATGAAAATAATTTTTTGAAGGTTCACAACAAGATGGTTTCTTGTACACCATTCATAGAATTGGTTCACCACAGAGGTCACTTTCACATTAAGAGCACTCAGCGAAGAACCTGTCACTATTATTGTTGTGTCGCCTGCATACATAAACACCTTCCCCTTCAATGAAGTCAGGTAGGTCATTTAATACAACAAAATAAAAGTGGTCCTGATATACCCCCCCGAATGGGGCCAATCCCTACATTATATTGGCTAGAGAGATAATAATTGCCTTTATGTTACATAGAAAATTATCCAATCCTTTATAGAGCCCCGCAATCCTAATCGTTCAAGTTTTCTTTGAAGTATGTTTGGGTTCAGCGTGTTGAAAGCCCGCGTTAAATCAAAAAATATACCAAGAACATATTCTCCACTACCAAGACTGCTATATATATATATATATATATATATATATATATATATATATATATATATATATATATATATATATATATATATATATACTGGGTGACTTCAGTTGTTGCAGTTTGGGTTGATAACCCCTTTCTAAACCCATGTTGACAACCCGAAATAATGTTATATTTCTCTAAAAAATGTATTAGACTCCTTTCAATTACTTTGGCGATTGGACTCAATGTCGTGATTGTTCTATAGTTTCCAATCTGTTGTGGATCACCCTTCTTATATACTGTGGTGGTTTTTGATATTTTCAAGATATTTGGAAATTCTCCAACTCTCATTGACATATTTATAATTTGGGTTATATAGAAACTGAATTCATTTCGACAGGCTTTGACTACTGCTGTATATCCTATGGAGGTTTTATTTGTCAAATTTGAAATGATGTCCATTACTCCATTCTGGTCATATATTTCGAAGAAGAATGAGCTATTATTAATTTTGGGTAATGTGCAATGAAGAATGTCACTGGGTCTGTTAAATGACTTGAAACTTCATGACCGTGTAGCCTGAATGTTTAGAAATACACATGTTTTTGTTTCATTTCAATCAAGCGAGTAGTGTTGAAGTTACGACAATTTTAGTTTCCGTTCTATTCAAATATTTCGGGTGAGCGCGCCATGCTCGCGTGACGTCATTCCACAACACAACGTTCTCACCGTACACTCAATCATTGCTTTGCTTTGGATGTTCGACCACGATAACGTTTTTAACTTAAGTTTTTATGTGAATCAGTGTTACAATAGTGTTATAAGTATAATATTAGATATGGATGACGGTTTTGAAAAAGGACAATCTGATATCTTGCCTGAATTGGACGGGTTAATGGTTGCCCACTATTTTTCAAATAACTCCAATTTCTTGGCCGCCGAGATGCGAGGAGTAAAAATGCAAAAGTAAGTATTACTTAATAACATTTAACTTTTTATCATAAATCTTTTGATACCTATAAGTAAATATTTCTCATTACTAGTATTTCATAAATGTACGTCATATTGATACTATGACATCTTACTTGACATTAAGTTTCTGAGAAGGAAGAATGCCTACATAGTTTCATGACTTACATTTTGTATTTTTTTAATATGTAATGTAACAAAAAATTAACATAGTAAACCTAACCTGAACATTATGTACCAGAGGTACAAAACTTTTTAAAATTTGAACCTATGAAATATTTTTTTCAAAAATAGGTTATTATTAGGATGCACGCGACTACACCTATTGAATATTATTAAGCTAAGATGAAAACCTCTCATATTAATTTCCTCTTTAATGTGATCGTGGATAAGTGCATTTTATGTATTTAAGGTAAATATTAAATTATTACAATGCACTCGAATATAGGAAAAAATTTTATGTTGTTTTGCCTCCTGAACACGAATCCGGAAAAAAAATGCGGCAGTCTCATACCGTTCCCGAGTTAGATAAATTAAAAAAATTAACCTCATTTTCAAGCACCGTTTTCTCGTACAAAAATCACTCAAAATGCCTCCTTCTTCTTAACAGCATAAACAATACACCCTAAATCACTTATTTTCGGCACAACTTTGCACAAAATATCGTCGTTTTTATCGAAAAAATCCTCCTTCTTACACAGTTTCGAATAAAGAAATGTTACACATTGACAGATGGAATTTAGTAACTTTGCCTTATTTTTCATGTTGGTAATAAATGAATCACCGCCCACAACAATTGCACACATAAATGAAGGAGAAACTATTGCTCACATTTGAATTCCAAAAGTTGGCGGGGATTCATTTATCACCAACATGAAAAATAGGGCAAAGTTACTAGATTCCATCTGTCAAAGTATGACATTTCTTCATTTGGAACTGTGTAAGAAGGAAGATTTTTTCGATAAAAACGACAATATTCTGTGCAAAGTTTTGCCGAAAATAAGTAATTTAGGGTGTATTGTTAATGCTGGTAAAAACAAGAAACCGCTGCATGAAAATGAGGTAATTTTTTTAAAAGTTTTCTAACTTGGGAACGTTATGAGACCGCCGCATTCTTCTTCCGGATTCGTGTTCAGGAGGCAAAAACACGTAAGAGAAGTTTTTTCCCAATATTCAGAGTACATGTGTAGAGTAACTTTATATTTACCGTATTTTATTTTTTATATATTAGATCAACTTATGTTTATTTTATTTTAGATCGGCTAGAAACAGCTTCGGCGACGACGCTATTGGATATGCAAAAAATAAAAGAGATATTTGTACAGTGAAATGCCGAATCACCCCAGAACATCATGATTTGCATCCATATCTTTCGACTTTTAGGTTCGAAAGCAACAATAAAAAACAACTTTTCCGGTGCATTAGTAGTTTTATTCAAAAACTTTGGCACAATACACGATTTTCTAGTTTCTGGATTCGACATTTTTATCAATTTCCGACGCAAACTCCATACACACAGCTCGGAAGCAGAGCAAGCACTGACCGACCGTTGTACAGTGACGTCACAGCGGCCGATGACTCCGCGTCGTCGCACGCCTAGCTAAACAATTAAATATCTCGAAAACTATAAGACGTATCAAAAAAATATGTTTACCATAGTTTTTAATTTTTAATAGAGTTTATTGTAAGGTAAAAAATAAAAAAAAATGGTGATATTTTTCATTATAGACACTTGGCATTTGAGCAGCATATTTATCACTTACTGAGTTTGCAAAGTAATCTGCGAAAATGTTTGCGATATGGCATTTATTAAGAATAATTTCATTACTTATACAGATGATGATTTCGTTATGGAAAACTTTCTTTTTGTCTAAATTTAAGTTTACTAACTCCCATAATTTTTTCGTAGGGTTTTCACTATTGAATATCAGGTTACTATAAAAACATTTCTTTTCTAATTCAAACTTTTCATTTGCGGTTTTTTTCATTTTTTTATAGTGATCATGAATATTCTCATTACTCTGTTGTTTTCTAAGACACCTATCAATTCTTTAAATTCATTTTTCAGTTCACGAGACATAGTGAAATTTATTTCTGCCATGTGAGTTCTTGTGCATAATAGTCTGAGAATCCTGGGTCAAATACCTTACATTCTGAATTATTTGATATATTTGTCATTACATAATCAATTGATGAACAGCTAGTGCCTCTGGCAGTTGTTACAACTCTGGTGTACCCATTCAATAATGTCTATAAGTTTTTTTGTAATTTGTATAAGTTGCCTTGTTATTCATTTTGATGTTTAGATCACCGCACACTATAGTTTTTTCAAACTTCTCATTTGAAAACTGGAGAATTCGGTCCAGTATAATGAAGAATAATTTCATATCACCGTCAGGTGGCCTATATATTGAAATTACGCTAGTTGTTTTTTGTATTGAGATTGCTGAACATTCTAGAACACGTTCAGTAGAGAGTTGTTTTATGTAATTTATTTCTTTACAGAGGGATGCAATATCGTTTCTTACATAGCTGACGGCCCCACCATGTGTATTTATATTTTGTCTACAGTTTTCTATAGCCTTGAGTAATTGTTACATTTAGTTGGTCTTCAGTTAGCCAATGCTCAGTTATGCACAAAATGCTCGTTTTCTTTTCATCGCATAGAATGTCAAGTAAGTTGATTTTATTTGATATAGATTGGGTGTTTGAATGAATTAGCGCCCATGTTGTACACGAGTCTTGTTGATTCAAAAAATCATTCAATCTTTTTTCTGTTGTTGTTGACTGTCGTGAAAATTTGTTCTAGGGAAAGTGAACCTCTGCACTGCAGCTGCAGCTGGCCAGAAGTATGGATTGTACACCTCCCTAACATGCTCAATAGAAAATAATACTTTGAAGGACCATGAAGTCTCTGTTTCATTCCATTCTTCACAATCGAAGTCTATTGATGGTGCTGATTTTTTCAGTGCCTTTAACAGGTCTTCTTTCGTGGTATCTCGTGCAGACGGCAAACGTGAAGATATCCATAATTGCGGATTGTTTTTATATTCGATGCGACCTTTCCGGTCTCTTATTACCTCCTATTATACCTATGGTTTTTGGGGATTCCACGCCCGATGGGGACTCCTTGATTGTTTTTGTTGATCGTCTGCTGTGTTGGTTTTTATTGGTGGCACGCCATCTGTACTCTGGCTAGTTTTTTTGATTGATGTTTTTGGCGTTTCTATCGAGATTTCGTTATTTGCAGGCTTGGATTTTATGTTGGAAGAGTTATTCACAGATGGCGTAGGGTGTACTATTTGGATATATGTTTTATTTGAGATATTCAGTTGCACTTTCAATAAATTGATATATTCACTTTTTTTCAGGTGGAAATAGAGTTTTTTTATTGTGTCTAGTTCAGCAGAAACTTTTAGAAATTCAGCATGAAACTTTCTGTTTTTCGGTTCGGTCGGCGATACGTTCTACTGACTATCATGGAAGATATCGTTGTTGTAGCACTTACACTGGTTATTACCACTGTCACTTTTTACAAACTTTTTCACTTACTGCTGTGTTTGGTAACTGTTTATTTAAAATGATTTTTATTAAATCGTCTTTCTTTAGCTTGTTTAGCTCGGAGCTTACTAACTGCACGTCTATACCCGACGCCATCATATAAGTGCAGGTTTGAGAATCAACACATTTTTTTTTTTCGACCATTGAAATTCTTGGGTTATGTTGTTAGTGGTGATGGTTTACGTAGAGATCCAGACAAAGTGTCTGTGATGGTAAATTACCCTAGACCCACAAACAAAACAACAAACAAAGATTCATCAACAATTTTTCTCAATGGGTTTACAAAAGGTAGAAAGAATAAACAACCTATTTCATGGACTCCAGAAGCAAAGAATTCATTTAAAAAAATCAAATAGGCCTTGGTATCAGCACCAATTCTTAGGCAACCTGATTTTTCTAAAAAGTTCACTATTCAGTCGGATGCTTCGGATGTAGGAATTGGAGGGTTTCTATCTCAAGTTTAAGATGGAGAAGAGCGAGTAAGAGTATATGCCAGTAGAGCCTCATCACGGTCTGAAAGAAATTATTCGGTAACGGAAAAGGAGTGTTTGGCCTTGATAAGTTTCGTCCTTACATTGAAAATGTTCGGCTTACAGCCGTAGTCGATCATTTTTCTTTAATCTGGCTCAATAATATCAAGTCACCTTGTGGAAAACTAGTTCGATGGGCAATACGTTTGCGCCAGCATACCTTTGACCTTGTTCACCGGAAGCGATCTTCCAATAAAGTCTCTGATGCTTTATCAAGAATACCGGCCCCTTATGCCAGAAGTTTTTTAAGTAGAAATTTCAGGTGATGGAAATGATACATTTTATAATGATTTAAAGAAAAATATTTTGCAGTTTCCAGAGGATTATCCTCAGTGGAAAGTTGGAAATGAAAGAGTTTATAAATTTATTCCATCAAAATAACCATTTAAAACAAATTTAAACGAGATTAGTTCCAAAATCACAAAGACAAGAAGT
Source organism: Gonioctena quinquepunctata (assembly GCA_018342105.1). Lineage (NCBI taxonomy): Eukaryota > Metazoa > Arthropoda > Insecta > Coleoptera > Chrysomelidae > Gonioctena > Gonioctena quinquepunctata. Next base: position 27,962 of record JAFIRS010003974.1, on the reverse strand, counting down.
AATCAAGTCATGTCATGATCCAAGTACTTGCGCGCACTTTGGATTCTTCGAAAAAAATTCTAGAGTTCCAGAGAACTACTATTGGCCAAAAATGCGAAAGGATATTTTGAGATGTCAGGAGGTGTAAGATTTTTGGTTCACAAAAAGTATCTGCTGCAGCCCCAATGGGTGAAATAGGAGCTGTAAAACAAGCACAATATCCTTGGCAAATTATAAGGGTAGACCTTGTTGGACCTTTTCGAAAATCCATAAAGAAAAATAACTTTTTTTAGTGGTAGGTGACTGGTTCACTAAATACACTTTAATATTTCCTTTGAAAAAGGCTATAGCCCCAAATATCGTTAAGTATATGAAACATGAAGTATATTTAATGTTTGGTGTGCCACAGTTCATACTGTGTGATAATGGATCCCAGTTCGCCGTAACAGTTTTTAGGAATCTCATGAAAGAGTATCAAGTTCAGAAAATTTGGTTCACACCCCCCTATTCGCCTCAGTGCAATTTTGTTGGAAGGGTAAACCAAATGATAGGAACTGCAATTAGATGTTATGTAACGGAACATAAAAATTGGAATGTTGAATTATCAAAAATTAGGCTATAAATACAGCACGTCAAGAAGTGACAGGCTATACGCCAGCCTTTTCAAGTTTTGCGAGACATGTTCCACTATCAGGTCGTTTTCATAGTGAAGTTGTTTCGACTGAAGATTCAGAAATCACTCCTGAAATGAGTGGACCTGAAAGGTTTTTAAATATGTTCGAAAGAGATTGCCTAATTCTCATCAAAGAAATGCACGCAACTATAATCTCCGGAAGAGAGATATTGTTTTTTAAGTTGTTGATAAAGTGTGGAGAAAAATGAAGTTTTATCGAATGCCGGTAACTAATTTGCAGCTAAATTGGCACCGAAGAAAGTACTGTGTACAAACAGGAAGAAGATATCGCGACTTGTATATGCCCTAAACTATGAAAATGGTTCTGATGCAGGAGAATGGCATGTTGAAGATTTAGAACCTTATTTTGGTTCAAATTCAGATGTTTCTGTGAATTATTGATTGGGAAGTTTGCATATATGTCAGAGCTATAATTCCAACCTATCATTATTTTGTTAAGTTGCGTCGTTAGACAGAGTTTTATGATTATTAATTTCTAGAATTCTTAGGAGCACTAGAATTCCATGTAGAGTGTATAGTTAGTATACAAAAAAAATGTTTAACCATAGAGTTGCACATTGCTAAATTCTAATTTTTAATATAAATAATTATTCAGCTTATTCAGAATAAGCTCATGATCAAAAAGTATTATAGATTAGATAAGGTGGTATATTTCACCATATTTTCCATACTCCGCTGTAACCCGCTAGTAGTACTACGAATGGAGAGAGCTCAGAGTACCTAGGTCTCACTGGTGTTCACTGTATATCGAATTGAGGAGACAGCTAAGACACAGAAGAGAAACGAGAATGCCGAAACATTTTGAAAACTATGTCATGACAGTTGCAGCAGAGATTATTGAACCTAGATAACCTTTATCCTACAAAGAGGCTATAACTTATAATGAACGAAAAGATTGGATTTTGGCTATGGAAAAAGAGATACAATCACTACAAGAAAATTGTACCTGGGAAATGAAAAATTTACCTGTGGAAAAAAGGCAATACCTTGCAAGTGGGTGTACAAGCTCAAGACAAATTCGGACGGGTCCATTGACAAGTATAAAGCACGACTGGTCATGAAAGGTTATTCATAGCGAAAAGGTGAAGATTATGACCAAACATACAGCCCAGTAGCCAAAGGTGGAACTATAAGGTCATTGTTGAGTATTGCCGCAAACAAAAATATGTCTCTGACCCAATTTGATGTGTGTACTGTAACCGAACCCACCCCGGCCTTATTTGATTGGTAAATTTTCTGGTCGACTTTCAATTTTTTTCAACCTTTGTTTTTTTTCCTTCTTTTTTTTTTGTTGTGATCGTCTAGACAGTTAGCGCCACTTCTCAGGTAGCAGGATCTGCAATCCATCTACTCTCGGAAGATAGCCTGTATAGCAATTTTTTTTTGTCGGCACACAGCCTTATATAGGGAGACCCTTGAAAGGAGAGACCCTCAATTTTCCCACGTTGTGTATATTTTTTTTTTGTGTTCTTTAGGATACAAAGTTCTGTTCAGCTGAAGAGAAATAAAAGACAAACTTAAATAAATACATATATTAAAGCCAAGAGTTACAATCTCCACTTGTTTGAAAACAATTCAACGATTAAAGGCTTTACATTTTCCACAGGATACTATTGCAAATTATAAGAGTTCAGCTTAAAAAAAATCGTCTCTGGTTTCGAATCTGAGTAGATACTGCTATGTAAAGTGTTTCTGAAGTGAAGAAAATTGGATTATATAAAGGTGATCGGAATATATCTGTAGTGGTAACATTGTTTCATGCCCAAAACACCTTGCCGGTGTTTTCACGGGTATATTCATAGATTGATTATCGCCAATTGAGAGAATGAAGACTAAAGTACATTTCCAGCACGCAACCAAGGAGTTGCTAGACTCACAGGACTAGTGACCGGTCCGAGATTGTTTTGTGTGCACCCATACTAGACAACCCGTTACCATCCTCGGCCACTCTTTACAGTACGTTCTATTTTTATATAGAGTTTTTAGGCGTAAAGCCGGGATCCATGCTTAGCAGAGAGTAACATTGTAGCACTACAAACATACTCATTCCAACATTTCTCAATTTAGCTATTAAACTGTCGTGTTGAGCCGTAGTCCAGTACTAAAATCAATTCTAGACCAATATATCTATAACTTGACGATTTAAAGTGGTACTGATAGGCTTCGACTAATATGACCTAGATATATTCCACCATTAAGTATTCTAGATTCAAACCAGGAACAATTAGCAAATTTCAATTTTCCTATCTTTACAATATTCTTTGAGGTCCAGGAGGACAGACTGTTGTTTATTAAGGTAGTCAAAATACAAAGTTGTGAGACTGTCTAAAACTTCATTAGTCTGATATCTTACCCAAATTCCTATAGAATTTACTCCCGACAACGTGTGTGAATAGTCCACTAATATATTTACCTCGCCCCACATCAAGGAGTTAGCAGGGACATCGTCCGCTGATGGACATGAATGTTTTGGAGTGCACCCCTACCCACAAACCCGTTACTTTCCACGGTCACTTTTTAGTATTACTAATGTTGCGTAAAACCGGGATTTATTTATGGCAAGAAGCAACAATGAGACAATGATAAACATATTCAGTTCCACTATTTCACAGTTGTACTACAATTTCTCTATTTTACTCGATGTTATAAGTAAGAAACAGACTAATTGTGGCCGAAAATGCTGACTCTATAATTTAACTGAGTTAACTGGGTTGTGATAATGAATGGCTAATATCAAATAAAGGAATTTAGTTGAAAATTCTGAATAATCGAAAGTAGTTATCATTTCTATTCGTTACGGACCTGGACTTCCCGAAGGTAATTGTGTTGTACTTCTAAATTCCATTTTGGATCCGTCCTCTTCTTCCCAGTACCTAAGGAAGAGAACTATATTAGAACATGACAATATATAAATGAGTGTTCAATATTTGTCCCACGATTTTATTGGTCTATGAGGGTCAATCTTTCATAACTCAATCGGAAGCTCAAATATCTCAAAATTAATAATTAATCATACACTTTCACCTGGGGTTTACGCCCTATACTTGAAATCAGTCAATTAACATAGGCCATGGATATTCACTAAGCTTATTCCAAAACGAAAGTGAGGAGTATGGGACTACACTGGGTGGATTCCTGAGGAGTGTGGTGTTGTGTGGGTACCTCAACGAGGTTTATTCCGGAGGTTGTGGTGTTGTGTGGGTACCTCGACGGGGTTTATTCCGGAGGTTGTGGTGTTGTGTGGGTACCTCGACGGGGTTTATTCCGGAGGTTGTGGTGTTGTGTGGGTACCTCGACGGGGTTTATTCCGGAGGTTGTGGTGTTGTGTGGGTACCTCGACGGGGTTTATTCCGGAGGTTGTGGTGTTGTGTGGGTACCTCGACGGGGTTTATTCCGGAGGTTGTGGTGTTGTGTGGGTACCTCGACGGGGTTTATTCCGGAGGTTGTGGTGTTGTGTGGGTACCTCGACGGGGTTTATTCCGGAGGTTGTGGTGTTGTGTGGGTACCTCGACGGGGTTTATTCCTGGAGGTTGTGGTGTTGTGTGGGTACCTCGACGGGGTTTATTCCGGAGGTTGTGGTGTTGTGTGGGTACCTCGACGGGGTTTATTCCGGAGGTTGTGGTGTTGTGTGGGTACCTCGACGGGGTTTATTCCGGAGGTTGTGGTGTTGTGTGGGTACCTCGACGGGGTTTATTCCGGAGGTTGTGGTGTTGTGTGGGTACCTCGACGGGGTTTATTCCGGAGGTTGTGGTGTTGTGTGGGTACCTCGACGGGGTTTATTCCGGAGGTTGTGGTGTTGTGTGGGTACCTCAACGGGGTTTATTCCGGAGGTTGTGGTGTTGTGTGGGTACCTCGACGGGGTTTATTCCGGAGGTTGTGGTGTTGTGTGGGTACCTCAACGGGGTTTATTCCGGAGGTTGTGGTGTTGTGTGGGTACCTCGACGGGGTTTATTCCGGAGGTTGTGGTGTTGTGTGGGTACCTCGACGGGGTTTATTCCGGAGGTTGTGGTGTTGTGTGGGTACCTCGACGGGGTTTATTCCGGAGGTTGTGGTGTTGTGTGGGTACCTCGACGGGGTTTATTCCGGAGGTTGTGGTGTTGTGTGGGTACCTCGACGGGGTTTATTCCGGAGGTTGTGGTGTTGTGTGGGTACCTCGACGGGGTTTATTCCGGAGGTTGTGGTGTTGTGTGGGTACCTCGACGGGGTTTATTCCGGAGGTTGTGGTGTGTGTGATGAATAATGAGTAAGATGTGAAAACCAAATGTATAGATCGTATGTATAAACAATAACCAGGAAAATTCAATAAAATATACCAATAGCATAATATCATATGAAGAGAGGATTAATATCGGGTATAGTGATCACAAGAGGAAAATATAATATGGAGAATAATTACCGGTGATAAAATAAAACATCATTAAAATATATACCTATAGTCCTGAAATAAATGATTGCAAATAAGTGTTAGTGAAGAACGATATATCTACCTATAATATACATTAAATATACCAATATAGTAAGTTTACGCTAAAGATAAAATTAATAAACGAACATTAGTAAAGCAATATATATGTATCATAGGTATAAGTCATAACCTGTGAAATTTATTCAACATATCAAACCATTATGTTTACCTAAAGGAAGAAATAACCATAAAATATTAGTAAAACAATACGCATGTACATATGTGCAAACAATCACCTGTAAAATAATCTGATTATACTAATCTCACCATTTATCTAGATAACCGATAAAGAACCACTCGTTAAAACACCCCTATCGGAAAACTCGCCGTAAAAATACAACTTACAGTCGACCGCTTCAGTTTGAACTACTTCACCATGTCAACTGTCATAATTCATAATAAAAATTCAATTCATAGATACAATTTCAGTTTCAATAAAAATGGATTAAAAATGATTCAAGTCACCTTACCTACATGTAATTCCATGGCAGGAGATGTTGTCAGGACCATGACCCAAGTGGAAGTGATTTCTGATCGATTTGGTGCTCGCTTTTATAGGAAAAGGATCGTATCCAGGGAGACGCATTTTGTTTCTAAGAATTCCCAATTTTCCGACTGGAATTTGCCAATATTCGAATTTACCGAATGGATTTGCAATCTGAAACTTGCATAAAAGTGGTCTAAGATATCCGTTCTACAATTGGAACCAGGTTTCTCTCCTGAATAAATACGGCATTTACCAAATTTTAGCCATAACTTCCGTCTTTGACGTCTTGTTGATAACTGAAGCTACAGGACAAATTTTACTTTGGAACTCTATTTTCAACTCTTAAGCTCAGTAAGGTGGTTAAAAAGTATATCAGCTTGATAAGAAAAGTGTATTCTTTCATTTGATATATTGGATTAGTCGGGAAATATTATAGGAAGATGTCAGGGTAGCGTGAAAGTTGAAGTGTCATCCCTATATGGTCATAATATTTCCTAGATTGGTTTTTAATATTTCCTAGATTTGGTTTTCCTTACTCTAAAGTTACTATTCCTTCTATCAGCTTTATCAAGAAAGTATATTCTTTTATTTGAGGTGTGAAATAAGTAGATAGACATTATAGAAAATTTGCAGGTTAAATTCCAATTTTTTTCCCCCAGATTCTTATTATATTGATCAGCTTGATTAATAAAGTAAATTCTACGATTTAGGAAGTCATTTCAGCAGAGAAATATTATTTGAACAATACAGGGTATCGTTGAAGTTGAGTTGAATATCCTCATCTCTATAATGTTCCCAGATTTATCCTTTCTGTTCCTAAGATGGATATTTGTAGCTCAGATTCATCGATGAAGTGTGTATTTCAATTCTAGATGACAAATTGTTAGGAAAATGTGATTGGGAGATGGCAGCGTAGTGCTGAAGGTGCATCGTAGAAAGTACATACAACGTTACCTAAAAAGTGTATGGACCTCATACCTATATAGTGATTCATACTCACCTTGTTCTCTTCCTACAATCTTAGACTTGTTATCAGTTGTCGTACCATTCCATAACTTTAGTTGCAGGAGAGGGAAAGAAATCATCGATGGAATTTTACTTACTTTCTACTAGGTTGTTGTCATCGGAAACCCTTTTCTTGGAAGTACAGATGATGATGCTAACTACCTGCTTGGGATGTGCTTCTTCTGAATGATTTTTCCATCCTCAGACGATGCTCTGATATTTTCCATAGTTGACTTCATAACGCTAGTTTCTTTTTTGTTTATGAAAATAACACTCCCCCTACCCACCAAGATCTAGGGATTTATGTAATCTAACAAGACCCGGGGTCACACCGTCTCAGTACAGCCTTTCTCTAAGGTAAACTCAATGAGGAAGTCTATATGGGATATGAAGATGGTAGCGACAGAGTATGCAAACTTCATCGCAGTCTTCATGGGTTGAAACAGGCACCAAGGTGTTGGAATCAAAGATTTAGTGATTACATTCAGAGACTAAATTTCAAAAAATCTAATGCGGACCCTTGCTTGTACATAAAAAAGATGGAGAAAATATGCTGCTACTAGTCCTTTATGTTGATGATGGGTTATTAGCTTCTACCAGTGAGACAATGAAAGACACCTTTATACACAGTCTACAAAGAGAATTCAAGATCACGGTCAAACCAGCATCGTATTTCCTAGGTCTGGAAATTGAGAAGAAAGAAGATGGAACAATTCAAGTTAATCAGTCTGCTAACACTAAAAAGATTTTAGAGCGATTCGGTATGCAAGACTGTAGACCAGTATCAGCGCCCATAGTTAAAGAAGGCATTCAATTAGGGATGGAAGAGAATGAATTGAACAGCACTTTCCCCCAGAGAGAGGCAGTCGGTGCTTTAATGTACCTAATGACTGACACTCGACCAGACATTGCATATGCAGTGAGTGTAGTTGCAAGAATCCCTCAAATTCTGACTGTTTGAAAGTAAAAAGGATATTCTGCTATTTAGAAGGCTCGACTGATCTTGGAATAATCTACAAACCAGGAGCTAAAGAAGAGTTGGAGACCTTCAGTGTTGCAGATCATGGTGGTGATGATACTACAGGCCGATCAACTACAGGAGTTTTGGGTATGTACGCAGATGGAGCAATATTCTGGCACAGTCAACGTCAAACTTCAGTTGCAATTTCTACAACAGAGGCAGAAATAGTTGCTGCTAGGGAAGCTGCGAGAGAAATTGTTTGGCTCAAACGACTATTTGAAGAAATTATCGTTTTGAGAGCAATCCCAAAATTGATGGTCGACAACGAAGCTGCAATAAAGCTGGCAGAGAACCCAGAATATCACCGTCGCACGAAACATATTCGACATTTCTTTGTCCGTGAGCTGGTGCTAGACAGTTTCATTCAAGTTAAGAAAGTGTCATCAGAAGACCAGCTAGCAGACATTATGACAAAACCTTTGTTCAAACCCAGACTACAAATGTTGAGAAACGCAATGGGGTTGACCAGAATAATTCAATGAGGGAAGGTGTTGAAGCCTGAAGACTTTCCAAAAGAGCATTGAACATTTTTCGTAGTCAACTCTGTATATATTTATTATGGTTGTAGTTTGACAAGATGATGTTTTTGAATAATTAAAACTGTCAATTAAGTCATCGTTTTTCCTTACTTTTAAACCAGATAAGATTATTAAAAACTTCAATAATAATTTCTTATTTAAGGAGGAGAACGCGATGACAAAGTGGTAACGAAGGAGACAAGTGGTGTGGAATAGTCTTGGGTGGAGCTACAAAACAATAAATCATATAATGTCATCTATTTGCTTTGCCGTTTGTCGAATACAAATATATAGCCGGTGTGGGTGTCTCAAAGTTTGGATAATAAAAAAACTGCAAAATCGTTCCACTTCCATACTGCGAAAAAAAAATCTGTGGCACAATTATTTGTGATCCTATCAAATTTCCTCATTAACTTCGACATTTATTCGCAAATTTTCATTCTTTTTCTCCAATCCATATAGAAGATAAGTGAAAAAATGGAGTACAATGAAAAATTATAAGTTTTATTACTCCACATGACACTCATATCTTTGTTATTTATCAACTTAATTGTACCAAAATTTGAGCTAATTATCCTCAGTCATCTCAATAATACTTGTTCATAACAAGAGATATTGTAATTTGCTGTTGCCTCCTGTCTGTAATAAGTTTTGAGTGAAAAACATATTTTTATTTGAATGAATATTACATAGTTGTCAAAGTAATCGCAAGGGAATGGGAAAAGCTGTGCGTAACTATATGACCGCGGAAATATTCTATGCCATGTTACTGTTCAATCACATCAAAGGATTATTGGATCAGCACAGTTTCTATTGGTGGTGTTCATTGATTTTGTTACGGGGCTACTCTGTCCAAAAAATTGCCAGATTAAACCGTTGGAAAGGCTGCTTACAAGAAGGTTCAAGGATGCTATGATGGTCTAGCTAATATTTAACTGAAATTAATATTCAAATGTTCATTCTCACTCAAATCAATTCCCGAAAGAGCTTTCCACCTCACATATTAGGGGTGATATGGGCAAAACTATTATTTTTATGCAAATTTATGTAGTTATGAGGGGATTTTCCAAACAACGATTTTTAAAATAACCTCTTTTATTTCATTATCTTACTAAATGATAAAAAGTACAGTGATTTTTCTCATAATTTTGAAAAAAAATCCGGAAAGAACTGAAGATACAAACAATATTTTCATAATGAATGTATGAAAAACGAGGACGGTTTTGAAACTGACCAATAAGGTTTTATCAACATTTTTCAAAATAATTGAAAAAGGTATGTTACCATGAACCAAGTGATTAAACTTTCCATATTAAACTTCCAACATTCACATTTAAACTTTGAGTTTTCAACTATGAAAATCAGTCAGTCAGCTGCCCTATAGCCAACAATGAATGAAATTAAAAAGGTAAAGCAGTCGAGTTGAAATTAACATGGAACCAACAACTGGCAAAAGTAAAGAAGAAAGCTGAGGTGACACTAATGGTAGCCAAACGAGCACACGGAAAAACATGAAGGCTATGTCCCAAAATGGTGTATTGGACATACAATACTGTGGTGGAACCCATGATCACCTATGCATCTTTGGTATGGTGGACAAAGATAACCCAAAAAATAGCCGCGGCTGAGTTGAGCAAGGTACAAAGTCTTGCCTGCCTCAGCATAACGGGGGCTATGAAAACAACACCAACAGCAGCCATGGAAGCACTACTAGACCTCCCACCAATTGACAAACAATCATGAGGGAGGCAAGCATCTTCTAAGGCACAAAACACGAACAACAGATCGATCAAAACAAGATAAAGGAAAAAGTGGGAGGTAAATATTGTGTTTTTAACTGAACAACATTCTGTAATTTTATAAGCAGCGTTCTTTATATTTATATTTGTTTTTATCTTTTAACCAGCGCTGTTTCGTTTGAAAAATATTCGAACGAAACTTCAATAAATAATATACCTGTATCCTTTGATAAATATTCAAACCATACAAAAAAATGAAAGATTGACTTATACTTACGGTAGTTCTTCACTGAGCTTAGGTGAGTTAATATTTCCATGCATCTCACGGCTTCTCACATGGTTTATCCATTGGATACAGTTTCTGTTTTTATTTTTAAGCTTTTATTTTCCCTGGAAAAATGTATATTCCTCCATGTATATTCTGTATTTTGTATATTTTCTATATATCCCAATTATTTATATATGTTGTACTACTATTTCCATGTACAACTTCGAGATTTATGGGATTTTTGTTCATTTACTTATAGTTTGAATGTATAACCTAAAATTCTATGTAACAAAAATTGGAAAATGAGAAAAAAAATTAAAAATATATCATATATTTGGCGATGGTTATTTTTTGTAATGAAGGGTATTAAATTTTAATCTGTGTTTCTCTACCAATTTATTCACAATCTCTCAGTCTATCATTACACCAGCATTAAAATAATCTAATCTTCTTGGTTAAATAGGGTAATTTCAATATTTTTCATATAACCCAGTGGAGCTCAACAAATTATCATATCTCTGGATTAAAGTATCTCAGCTCGAATACTGTCTCTACTCAACGACCTATAAATGTTCTCTGATGAAAAGCACCGTATACATGTGTTTTCCCCAGAGAAAAACAAACATAACATTCTAGAGCTGGAATGGATTATAAAAAATCAGACGAACAAAATACTCATAAGTCAAACCTGCAATGGTGCAAAAAATTCAAATGTATTCATTCAGCAACTGTGAAAAAAATACAGTCGTTCCATTTCTAGATTTTGGTGAATTATATGTACAAAGACGGGTAACAGACAAGTAAAGATATGGAACATAGACAGGTCTGATACAGATAATTGTGCGGGGGCAGGAGTGTTTTCTGAAAACCCGTGGATTGACCTCAGCTACCCACTGATGGGTATATCTACGCAATCCTTCAATGTTCGAGGAAAAACAATAAGGGCCATTGAAAAGTAACATATCTTCATTTTGTTTGACAGTCGGGCAGCACTGAAGGCATTGTGTAGCGAGCAGTCTTTGAAATTGATACGACCCTCAGCCAGGAGTGGTCCAGGAACAGTATCCGAGGACGCAATGTGCGTTCGAAATGTCGATGTTCATGTGTCCTGCAGTTCACAAGTTGACGCGCAATTAGCTGCGTTCTTCATCGACCCACGAGCCAAGTGATTCACCGTTCAGGGTAATCATTTATTAGACGTACTCGAGAGTAAACTCGAATTCGACGTCTCTATGTCAAGTGTTGATTTTGTGTGAAAAATTATGAAAAAAAGAAGCGTATAGACAAAGAAAAACTGAGAATTCCGGCAGAACGGCATCATGTTCAGCTGATTTGGGTACCAGGACATCAGGGAATTGAAGGTAACGAGAAAGACGACTAACTCCGCAAACGAGGATCGAAAAACGATCCGTAGCAAGAACCTGGGGGTATCAAAACGTATAGAGGACTGGATCCTGGACAACACTACACGGAAACTACCAGCATAGAGAATAGACAAGGAAAATTATACATGAAAGTACCATGTTACAAAAAAACTCCAAACAGGGGACAAATAAAAATTATCCCACGGCTCATGACTAAACAGTAAAAGATCACCCCTTTGAAATGGAACTGTATAATGGCGATCTAACCTGTGGACCATGTAGCAAAGGAACCAGAAACAGTGTCACTGTAACTGTTTTGAATCACAAAATGAAGTCAACTTTTGAACAACCGGTTGGCAAACCAAAACTATATAGCGAACATGCGGTGAAAGACTCGTACAAGGCACGAAATTACTGAGTAGATACTATAAGAGTAAGCGGGAAAAAACAATATGGCAAAAGGAGGGATTTGTCTATAGATATTTTTTCCACCCACCAAAAAAAAAACAATTGTTTTCAGAATCGGTACAGGACGTATATATTTTAGAGGTTTTTCGCAATAACGGCACACTTCACTGTGTGATCTATTCATTTTTTTCGAGGTAGTGCCTCAGTGCACAGTGTCCGGTGAGTAGCCCAGTTTTTTGTTGGGGTTCTGTCGAAAGATTTCGAGAGCCCGAATCTTCCATTCCAGCCCTTTCGTCCATCCAATATCAAATTGATGCATCTCTTCCTAGTTGAGGTCCATTGGTTGTGCATGTTTGATGGTTGTTTATGACTATTTCCTAATGCACTTCGGAATAGTTCCTAGCTGGCATAATGTTTTTAGTTCACCTGAATTCCAAAACCTTCAGATGTCCAGTCAGATTTTCAGCTATCACCCTGTTTCCCAGTCTTTCGGCAGTCTGAAGGCCAACTGAGAGCGTTATGTGTGTTCAAGGATTTTATCAGTGGAGTATCTTTGGTATTCCTGTAGATTTGCCACCGGGATCTCGTTGTGAGGTATTGTTGCCTCTTCAACGACCCTAGTTCACTACTCTCACATGGTTTGATGTCCACAATGGCACTTTTAACATATACATATTGTCATCGGCTCACATCAAAGCCCCTCAGCATGGTGTGAGATATGGAAATGAGGTTTTGTAGAGCCTTTTTCCACTTATTAATGATTTTGCCCAGCATTGTCTCATTTACAGACTCTATCTGTTCCATTGTCAGAAGTACTTATGCATATTTTTTGGCACTCCTGTCTATTCCTGCCCTATTCGGTAGTCTTTTCAGTTGACCTTGGGGAGTATTTTCCTCAGATCGGACTCTTCTTATCCAAAGGTTGGCTCGTTCTTTACCGGTTCAACTAATTCAAGTCTGGCCTTATCTACACATAGGCCTTGTTTGATGAGGCATACGAACCTCTTGATGGCAACGCCAGTCAGCCCAATTATATTCATTTCTTTCAAGTTGAAGGCTTCTGAGGAGTTGCCGGTCTCTTCTTCGCTGCAGATTCAGGCAGGTAAGTTCCTTTTTCAGTAATTCATTCATCTTGTGTGATCCTGCCTGTTTTCATGAGGACTTCGTCCTCTAAGTGTTTTGGGGAGTTTTCCTCGCCATGTTTTCATCAACTTGTGGTCCCACGAGAAACTAAGGGAAAGATAGTCTCCTGTGCCAGAGCCCTGCATGCCACAGGAAAGCAGGAGCAGATACCTTGGAGTTTGCATAATCGCAACTAGCCTACGCTACTGTCTTCGACTCATACTGTTGTCTTCCTTGTACTTGGGGAGATTTTGTAATGTAATTCTAGTTCTTTTCTACTTGGCTAGATATACGCCGATTTATTCAATCCCGTTGCAATTGTAACGAAAAGTAAATAATAGTAATAATAAACAGGACAATTTAAAAAAAAACCAGCTATTACGGAATTTGAACATTCAAATGAAGAACTTCGAATAGAAAATCAAGAATAAACTATTTCGGAACACGAAAAGAATCAGTAAAATCAATTTTGTTATATGCACAGCATTAAAAATGATACTCCTAACTTTGAGGAAATATTGGATTTTGCAGAAATTAATTCAAAGTTCCTATTGATTACCAGGCCACTTGAACTATCAGTGAAAGAATACACTCATAGTTTTGTAGTTAAAGGTTCTGATGCCAAACACAATATCCTGCCTTTTGATACTATGCAACATAAATATGCATATAATATGAGTCCAAGCAGTGGAAGTGACGATGGATATCGTTCCTGAAATATGATTTTTTTAAGTAATATGCTGTGTTGTCAAAAATTTTTTCCACAATATTTATTTTGTGTAATTTTTCAATTAATTCCAATCATTATTTTTTATTTCTTTTTCTCACCAGAAGAAAAAATATAATCAAAATAATATTTGTTTCCACTGACATTATGTCAACAACTAATCAATTACAAATAATACTCTAGATTGATGTGCAAATACACTGAAACAGTTTTATTTTTGTTCGAAGTTACGAACTGATCGAATCGTTCGTAAAATCTAATGTAGAATCATCTGTGGCGGAAAGTTAAGCTTCAACCCCTATTTCCCATCGTTCAAGATAACCATTGAAAGAATGTTATATCTCACCCCTGGAAAAAAAAGGATTTCAAAATGTTGTAATTTCACACTAGTTAAAGTCGTAATGAAATCAATTTTTTTGGTGTATGTACACCAGAAACCAGTTTGTTTTCACCAAGGTAATGTTAACAAACACTGGCTAGATATTGAGTATACACTAAAGTTGTATTTTCCCACACCAGGTTAGAGTTACATAACACTAGCTTGGTGTCATAAGATAGAATCAGTGGTGTTGTAAATACATCAAAGAGGTGTTTTTCACACATTCAAAGAGTTTATATAAACCATTTTGGGAACAAATCCCACAAATTTCGATATTAATTTTAACACTTCATATACAGTGCTTCTCAAAAGTCCCCTCCCCCCCTCTTATTTTTGGCACGATTATACATAAACAAGTGAAATTTGGAAACTGAATATTAAAGGTTGTAAACTTCCCTACTAGTGATGATAGATGACGAAATCGTCAAAGATGACGTCACAAGGCCATTGTGACCAATAATTTTAAATGGAACCCTACGGCAAGCGACACCTCTTTTAAAAGGTATCAAAAAAACCTATTCAATGATACTAATTTTGTTTGTGTTTATGACAGTTCTAATGGCTCATTAGTAAACATTAAAATTCAAATTCCATTCAGTATAATATTAATTACAGATTTAAGAATCAGTATCTACTCAAATAAATTGCTCGAAGTGACCTCCATTTACTTCCCGACAGTGAAATATCCTATTTTCAAACTCTTCTCGTACTTTTGCAAATGTGTCTGCGGAAACAGCCTCACATTCTGCAACAATACATTGTTTTAAAACGTCAATATTGTCAGGTTCAGTGGCGTGAACCTTCGATTCAAGGTACCCCCACAGAAAAAAATCCAAAGGTGTGAGGTCCGGTGATCGAGCTGGCCATTCCGTTGAACCTCGTCGTCCAATCCCTCTACCACGATACCGCCCTACTACACCGTAATAGTGTGGAGGAGCACCATCCTGTTGGAATGTTATTTCCAAATTACCGAATTCATCTGGATTATCTTCCAAAATTTCAAGGATTAACGGTTCTATTGCGTTTTGCAACAGCTCCAGATAAACCTCACCAGTTAAATTAGTATTTAAAAAAAGAGGCCCAAACGTGTGGTTTTCCAGGATACCTGCCCAAACATTCACCTTCTGGGGAAATTGGGTATGTGTTTCACGAAACAGGTGAGGATTTGCGTCACTCCAATACCTCACATTCTGTGTACATATTTATATTTCCATTTAGATAGAAAGTACTTTCGTCACTAAAACAAATTGTTTTGACATAGTCTGGCTGTTGGTTAATTTTAGTTTCCATATTTTCACAAAATTCTAGTCTTCGGTCTGAGTCGTCGTCTGAGAGTTGATGAATCATTTTTAATTTGTATGGATGGAATTTGTTTTTTTTTCAACACCCTGTGTGCTGTACTTCGACTGACTTCACAGGTAGATGCAACGTGAGTTGTTGAAGAAGTAGGATTAACTATTACTTCTGCCAGTATATAAAAAATTTTCTCATCAGAAATTTGTGGTCTTGTTTGTGTTTATGGCAGTTTTGGCAACTCGCTTTTAAAAAACGCAAAGCTGTGATGGATTAAATCAGTTAATACTAAAATTCCAAATTCAAGCTCCGCCTCTGGATAGTTGTCAAATAAGCTGACGTTTTTGTTAGTCTCCCTAATTCGACGTTTTTGTAATTGTCCAAGTTTTTGTACATTTAATAATTTGTGTTTTGTTGATCGAACGTTCAACTGTTTTAGCTGCTTTTGGTACTTTTAATATTTTTGGAACGAAGTTCCTTATCGCGCGTTGCGAAAGGGGGCTAGACGGAATAAATCAAGACCAAAAGTTGTAACGACACTTTTTTCTGTAGTTGTAAGCCGTGCGGCGTGCGCGTGTTTCTTTGTCTGTCTCTCTCTCTCTCATAGAAAGAATGCCAGTTATTTTCGTTTCGTCTTTCTATTTCTCATTGAACAGTGTGGTGTCGCGACGATTATTTTTGTTGAGTGTATACAGGTTTTTTGTACATAATAAATAATAAAAAATAATAACAATAATGAATCCTGACAGTGTTTCTGCACAAGTTCCGGATATTGCTGATGGAGTTAGGTAAGTAGAGATTTTATACAGACAATAATAAATGCTTATAGATTTTTAGCAAGTACGCATTAAAACCTCTCTTTACTATTGTGCTTACCAAGTCATACGCGTTATAATCTCTCCATTATTGTGTGTTTAGCAAGTGTACGCGTCATAACTTTAATAAATTTAAAAGCAAATTATATTTTAATATTACAATATCAATGCGTATGTACTATTGAGCCTACTGATTAAGTTTATATTACATTATATTTGTTAATAATAAAAAAAATATTATTATAACTTAAAAAAAATAATTGTATTACAATTCCTTCACTAATTAATCGAAGGGAACTTCGTTCCATCCGGGTGTCCCTTGACAACTCTCAATTTTTTTATTGTACATTTTAATAATTTGTTAAACTGTTGTGAGCCAAAATGGTACGTGCTTTAGGTGATGAAGTAGCAGCGATCCTAATTCTTGGTGAAACTGGACAGAATATTCATGCAGCAGAACGCATTTTGAATGAGAGGTTTCCCGATCGCCCCGTTTCGAGGACTTATTCAAGGGAGCTTCTTTGTAAGTTTGAAATAACGGGTAGTATTAATGATGCGAAACGATCTGGCAGACCACAAATTTCTGATGAGAAAAAAATTTATATACTGGCAGAAGTAATAGTTAATCCTACTTCTTCAACAACTCACGTTGCATCTACCTGTGAAGTCAGTCGAAGTACAGCACACAGGGTGTTGAAAAAAAACAAATTTCATCCATACAAATTAAAAATGATTCATCAACTCTCAGAAGACGACTCAGACCGAAGACTAGAATTTTGTGAAAATATGGAAACTAAAATTAACCAACAGCCAGACTATGTCAAAACAATTTGTTTTAGTGACGCAAGTACTTTCTATCTAAATGGAAATATAAATACACAGAATGTGAGGTATTGGAGTGACGCAAATCCTCACCTGTTTCGTGAAACACATACCCAATTTTCCCAGAAGGTGAATGTTTGGGCAAGTATCCTGGGAAACCACGTCGTTGGGCCTCTTTTTTTAAATACTAATTTAACTGGTGAGGTTTATCTGGAGCTGTTGCAAAACGCAATAGAACCGTTAATCCTTGAAATTTTGGAAGATAATCCAGATGAATTCGGTAATTTGGAAATAACATTCCAACAGGATGGTGCTCCTCCACACTATTACGGTGTAGTAGGACGGTATCGTGGTAGATGGATTGGACGACGAGGTTCAACGGAATGGCCAGCTCGATCACCGGACCTCACACCTTTGGATTTTTTTCTGTGGGGGTACCTTGAATCGAAGGTTTACGCCACTGAACCTGACAATATTGACGTTTTAAAACAATGTATTGTTGCAGAATGTGAGGCTGTTTCCGCAGACACATTTGCAAAAGTACGAGAAGAGTTTGAAAATAGGATATTCCACTGTCGGGAAGTAAATGGAGGTCACTTCGAGCAATTTATTTAAGTAGATACTGATTCTTAAATCTGTAATTAATATTATACTGAATGGAATTTGAATTTTAATGTTTACTAATGAGCCATTAGAACTGCCATAAACACAAACAAAATTAGTATCATTGAATAGGTTTTTTCGATACTTTTTGAAAGAGGTGTCGCTTGCCGTAGGGTTCCTTTTAAAATTATTGGTCACAATGGCCTTGTGACGTCATCTTTGACGATTTCGTCATCTATCATCACTAGTAGGGAAGTTTACAACCTTTAATATTCAGTTTCCAAATTTCCCTTGTTTATGTATAATCGTTCCAAAAATAAGAGGGGGGGAGAGGACTTTTGAGAAGCACTGTATGAACAAAAGCACCACGGAAGTGCCAATTTTGAAAGAGCCACATCACTTATAACTGTCATTCAACACCACGAGTGGAAGAAGAAAATGTCAGTATTATTTTTCATTACAAGAATCAGGACCGGACGGTGTTAGATGGTGTTGGCTGGTGTGAATTATTTCTGACTGTGTATGTATATCATTTATCCTTTGAATGTTACCTTGTGATATTTTGGACCGTAAAAAATATCTGACTTCTTTTCCATATCGTTATATCCAAACGCTTTGATTGATAGTATTCCATAATATTTATCAGCGATTCAAATTATATCAGTACATAATAATGTTGTGAATGATGACAACATGTAGATATAATTGTTTTTATTCCGAAAAAGAAGGAACAAAAATAACTCACATTGGCCATCGAAGGGCCATAACTACAAAAGTATTCAAGAGCGCAAATATTTGTTTATGTGGTCAGCAGGTAAATACCACAAGAGATTAGAAGTGGAGCCTGGATTTCAATAAGCTCCTTTATTTCGGAAAGAATGACTTGACTTGGGAGGTAAACTTGAATTTAAAATGCCCATTTCGCAAAAAATATCTATTATAACGGTTTAAAGCATATCAGGAGATTAAAAGCTAGAATGGTGTGAATAATGACAACATGTAATTTTTTTCCAGAGAAAAACAAGAAACTACTATTATCCTTGAAATCCCATAAGTTCTGAATGTATTCGAGAACGCAGGGATTTGATTGCAGATTCGTATACAGCAGGTAAAAATACGTAAGTACCCCAAAAAGTAATTATATTCAAGAGTAGATCTAGTAATCAGCAAATTTACCGAAAGGTGTTCTGTACTTTCTTCCGGGAAAGTTTATGAAATGCAATACTTTATTTATTACTTTTTTGTTACAACTTTTGAATTCCTTTCTTTGACTTCTGTCAGTTGAAAATATATCAAAAATTAGCCTGCCTTTTTGTTTTCATTGCTATCTAAAATCATAAAAAAACATATAACAAGTGGCTCAAAATTCTACTAGAATATCCAACATTCTCCCCTTCGTAATGGGAGCCCCATTACTCTTTCTTCCCATTTCCATTTTCGTCTCGACGTCTACTGTCCTCACGTTTCTGTCGGCGCCAGGAAAAACTGCTGAGATCACGCCTTTTAGCCAACAGTTTCTTGGTAGATCTGCGTCGAGGATTATGACTACATCATTAACTTGAAGATTACGGGACTGTTTGTCGTACCATTTCGTTCGATTCACTAACGTTGGAAGATACTCTTTGATCCACCTTCTCCAGAATTGATCAGCTAAGCCTTGGGCGATTCTCCACTGTTCATTGGTAACCATATCCTTTTCTGACATCATACAAGGAACTGGTGCGGCACTAGACGAACCTATCAGAAAATGGTTCGGGGTAAGGGCTTCATCGTCGGCGGGATCTGAAGAAACATGAATTAATGGTCTGCTATTTGATGCTTTTCGTGACTCCTACGGACTGTTACTGTCATTGGACCAAAGAAGTCCATTTCTGTGAAAGTAAAAGGCCTGACAAAACTACTTACTCAGCATCGAGGTAGTGGGGACATTTCTGGGGCTATTGGTTTCACTCTCATATTCTTACACCATTGACATGTGTTCCAAGTACTTCTGACAGCTGCTCTGGCACGAAGAACCCAAAATTTTTATCTCACCTCGTTCAGCACAAGCTCCTGTCCAAGATGACCTGCTTTATTATGATGATACATCAAAAGTAATCGTGTAAAATAATTTTTGGGGTTAATAATAATGGGATATTTCACACCATCATCAATATCTACTGATAACTTGGGTCTTCCATCGATTCTCAAAATTCCTTCGCCATTTAAAACAGGAGATAACTTATATAACCTACTGTTTTTATGAATCGGAATATTTTTCTTTAAACAATTTATTTATTCCTGAAAATTCTGATTTTGTGTATGTTTCACCCATATTTTTTCCGCTATGTCTGTTTCTGCAGGAAGCAATCCAGAGCGAAAAGACATTTCATGTTTCAAGATTTTCGGTTCTCGCAATATCCAAGCTGTTGTCATCAAGAGTCTCATATAAGAGGAAAAACGAGTTATATCTGGAAGATTATTGTAAGCTTCATCATTCGATGAAATTATAACAGTCACATATTCTTTTTTTATTTCCGATATATATTCTTTTTTCGTTTCCAGTATTTTCTTATTTTCTTCTTTTCTATTTCTGAACCAAAGTTTTTTGGCTTCCTTCAAGAAACTTTGTCCACTGACCCACCGAGATGTCGAGGTCCTTTCACAATTGATATTTTGACGTGTAGCTTCATCTGCCACATTTTCATCTGTTGGTATCCAATTCCACTCTGAGGGTTTCGTCGTCTCCAAGATTTCACTAACTCTGTGACCAACAAACGGTTTGAATTTCCTTGCATCTGATTTACGCCAACTCAAAACTGTACTAGATTCTGTCCAAAGAAAGGACTCATGAATTTGAAAGTTGTGATTCTCTCGAATTGGTTTCGCTAAACGGCTACCTAAAACTGCTGCTTGTAGTTCCAGTCTTGGGATAGATATAACTTTCAAAAGACTCACTCTGGACTTTGCGATCACAAAGCTGACTTCTACAGAGTGTTTATTACTCATCCGTAAATATGCAACTGTGGCAAAAGCTTTTGAACTGGTATCTCATGTAATTGTACATTTTTGATGCATTTGTCAATCCATACCATCTGAAGATTTTGGAATATGTTATTTTTTTCATTTCATTCAACAATCTAATCCATTTCTTATTTGTTATATCATCTAACTTCTCATCCCATTCTAAACCCATTCTTCAAAAAATGTTAGTTTTGATCGAAAAATTACACAAAAACCCAAGAGGATCAAAAAGAGACATAACAATTTTTAGTACTCCTCTTTTAGTGCTCTTGTTTCTTCCTACTGATAAATCATATATTTCTGCTGTTACCTCCAATTTGAACAAGAAATTGTCGTTATTCTGATTCCAGTATAAATCCAGGGTTCGCACGATGGGGAGTTCTTTCTCCAAATCCAAGTCTTTGATTTCTCTGGCTCTCAATTCAATTGGGATTTCCTTCAAAACATCTTTAGAATTGCTTGTCCAATTCCTGATATGAAATCCACCTCTTCTGTGTACTTTTATAACATCCAATATTATTTCCAGAGCTTCATCCAACGAATCCACACTATCCAAATAATCATCAACATAATGTTGCTCAACGATTACTTGGGCTGCTTCAGGGAACTCTTGTTCAAATTCTTTTACATTTTTCCCATTATGTATGTAGAGAAAGTGGGAGATGATACCGCACCAAAAATCAAAACGTTCATCCGGTATTCTTCAAGTTTTTCTTCTTCACCCCACCAGAAGAAGCTTTGAGCATTCCGATCTTCCTCTCTAATGTGGATCTGATGAAACATTTCCTGGATGTCTTCGGTGAACGCCATCCTTTCCTGATGGAATTTGAGAATCACTCCCAATAAATCAGGCCCTTTCAATAAGTTATCATTCAGACATATTCCATTCACTCTCGCAGCGCCATCAAAAACAAAACTGACTTTGCCTGGTTTCTTTGGATTGGTAACCCCAAAATGAGGGAGGTACCAACTGTTTTTGTTTAGAATTTTATCATTGGGAAACTTTTCCGTATAACCCTTTGTTGAATAATCATCTAATTTTTTCAAATAACTTTGTGCGAATTCCTGATCTTTCGATATTTTTCTCTCTGTGGACTTCATACAACTTACTGCGAGTGTTCTTGATTCGACAAATTTTACCTCATCTTTCCAAAGAAGTCATTTTTCCATTTTCCATTCTCCATGTTTCTTCCATAATTCTTACAGCCCTCATCTCTTCTTTAGACATTTTTTTCTCGTGGATCTTCACTCCAAGGTTATCTAGTTTGAATGATTGTTTGACTAATTCATGTAGATCGTCAACTTCGTGGATTGTGTGGAGGATAAATGAATTATCACATCTTCCGTGGAAGAAAGACTGCTTCACCAAATCATAAAGATCGTCAGCTTGGTGGCTCATATGGAAAATAAAATCATTATCAACTCGTCCCCGAAAAAGGCAATGTTACCATGAATGATCCAACCTAACTTAGTACGAGATGAAACAGGACTATGTTTTCCTCCTTCCCTGATTTGACGCGCAATAATCAAATCAATATTGTCTTGACCAATGAGCAATTGAGGTTTAGCATTCGACATCGATGAAACATTTACCGAAGATAAATATTTCAATTTTTTACCCAAATTTTCTGAATTTATTGTCTGAGAGGGTAGATTCAGATTACGCAGTGTCCTAGCATTCTTTAACCAATGACTTTCAGTTTCATTTTCTCCTCGAATTTGAAAATGTATCCTCTGGGAATTATATTCTTTGTTGATAATAGAGTTTGTCCATCGTAATGTCAGAGGTTCTCTTGGTCCTGTAGCACCTAACTTATCTGCTGGTTTCATATCGACTAAAGTGATAGTTGACGCCTCATCAAACAGTGCAAAGGTATTCACTTCACTTCAACTTCCGAGATTTCAGCTCTAATTTCATTCGGCAAATCTGTGTGAAGTAATTTATTATGGAACTTGTTGCAGTTATTTACATAGCACACTTTTTTCTTACGGCAATATCTAGCCTGCTGACGGGAACCTAAACAGGTAAAACACACTTTATTTTTTGTGTCACCCATTCCCATCTTTCATTCATATCTAACTGTTGTAAAAAGTGAATTTGTCGATTTCATGGTTAGTTTTCTTACAAAATGAGCAATACAATTAACATTTTTCTCGTTTACCTTCGTTTGTCACAGATAAATATTGTTTCTTTTTATTCCCTTTATCTAGAGAAACAATACAATTTTGTTACAATTTTTGAACTCCTTTCTTTGACTTCTGTCATTAAAAAATATATCAAAAATTAGCCTGCCTTTTTGTTTTCATTGCTATCTGAAAACATAAAAAAACATATAACAGTGGCTTAAAATTCTACTAGAATATCCAACAATTACCCAGTGTAGGGTTAATACGAGCATATTCAACAACGTGCCGTCTAAAACCACTTACACTGGAAAATTTTGATAAACAATTCTGATGACAACATTGAAGAGAGAGTGTTGGACTATCTACCAAACAGTGGAAGTTTCGAAGATGCCTTATAAGAATGTGTACAGTCATATAATCTTTATTACAAATGTAACAACGGGACACAACTATTTTCTGACTAAAATAGTTTAAAAAAACAATATTTTCACAAAAACCATGAATAACTTGAAACAATCAATCACTAAGGAACCTAATAATTTTCATTTAAAACACATTTTAGTTTCAACATAGCTGAATTGACCACAACATTTTCTCGTTCAATATTATAAAAATAAACTTGGATGAATTTGGAGAAATTATCTAAATTCTGGTCATATTCTACTTGGAATACAAAATGCACTGGTAGTCAAATGACTCTTCAAAAGACTTGAAAATATCAGGTAATCTTCCAGAGCTAGTTTATTTTGGCGTCTTCCAACAATATACGGTTGAGTATTTCCATTTTTCTCAATTGCAATGGCATGGATATCTGGAATTATAGAATGTTACATAAGGCATGGATTCAACAACCTACGATATTCAGTTCAGAAAGTACCATCTGGAACTCTCTTGATAACAATAATTTACAAAATTTTATGAGTAAGTACATAAAATGTTTAAAACTAATATCTACGCTTATCAAGAGACGAAATTTAGTGAGAAATTTAACCCTTGTAGATTCAAGCATTTATGAAATAAAATATATACTTAAGTCCCCTTCAACTTCTCCATAGGATATGAAGGCGCCAGCAGAAAAAGATAAAACTCGAATATAATTTTTTTTTGTTACTACCAAAACAGCTGACGATATCCAAGATTTCTCGATACCATTTCATTGTGTCTCGAAATACACAAATTTTGTCAAATTCAAGCAACATCGTATCTCTTATGGATTCCGAGATGAATGTACGCACAATTATAAATATGCGCATCCCGGTATGTGTCAATTAATTAGATGTGATAAAATCATTAATGTTTGGGGTTGCCAAAAAATATGAACATTCATTCTTACAAAATACGGGAAATAAATTAACCAGTAAATATAAGAAAATGGAAATGAAAATATTTTTTATTGAACTATTTTGTTATTGGGCCTTGCTTCGTCTTCTTTTTCCTGTTTGGCGGCTTATTTTTATATTCATAAACATACATTTCATGAATTGCTTATCAATATCTGGGATTCATTTGAATAACTGGTATAACTGAAACACTTCATCTAGAGGAAGTAGACATTGTTTGGGAGTAGGGCATGGTCTGACTTCGGCCAAAGTAAAAAAATAATTTGGCTTCTCGTACCGATGCGAAAAAGGAGATCGGCTTGCAAAAAATATTTGTTGTGTTCCTTTTTATTAGAAATATTTTTTGTTCACGCTCCACAAAATGCCTATTTTGGATACTGAAAAGAGTCCGCTGGACTAGGCCGGTAAAGTCGCCATGGCAACACTTTTTCGGACTTTTTTTATTTATTCAGAAAACTCATAATTAACATCTTGCAAACGTTTCAGGAGACGCAATGAACTATAGATTGATTGATATTTCGTAGTGACAGCACACATTTGCTTCGAAATATTCTTTTGGAATACTTATTTCATGAAAATTAACCACTAATATGTGACAAGTATTTGATAACTGTATCATTGATAAACAATCGCTTGCTAGAGTTTTGCACAACTTCCTTTCTATAGCATATGGATGGTAATTGAAAATTAATTGCCGTCGAGAAAATATGTGTGGCATTTCTGTTCTGTTCATTTGGAAAGATGATACAAAAAATGTTGTATGCAACACATACGCAAATGGCTTGAGCGAACATCATCTTCACATTCCGATTCTTCCGCTAAAGCCTCACTTTGCGTACTTGATACATAACTTCTATCATTGCATGAACTTTCAAATATTTAAGTCCCGTCACAGAGGCATACGGAACCACTTTGAAATATATTTTTTCTGCAGCTATCTCATAATCTTTGAAGCTATGCTGTTGCATGTGAAAAACTGTGAATGTTCTTTTTTTATTCACACTGGGAAGTATCCTTACCAAGCTCAATGGACTGTAAGTTTCCATACCTTTCAACCTCTTTTCAATCTGACTGTGCAGATTATTTACTTCCTGAACCTGACCGTGGATTGGATCGGGAAATTTGTGTGTTATTTCCGTGAATGAATTTATTAATGTTGGGATGTCTGCAACAACTTTTTTCAAAATTGATATTAGTGCTGAAGCAATATCTATTCCCTTTCGGCCATGCATGCATTCAGACCAGATCGCACAATATCCCATTTTATTCATGATACAATGTGCTGTTAAATTAAAGGTGTTAAATTTTTTTGAGCAGAAGAAACATGATATATTTGATCGAGGAAGCGCGAAGACTTCTCCATATCGAAACAGGTAACCGCAGTTCAATTTTTGGAAAGTTGGCGGTTTCTGTCTCTTTTCATTTTAGAGATCTCTT
The DNA here is from genome assembly GCA_018342105.1 of Gonioctena quinquepunctata. NCBI lineage: Eukaryota > Metazoa > Arthropoda > Insecta > Coleoptera > Chrysomelidae > Gonioctena > Gonioctena quinquepunctata. The sequence continues at coordinate 2,346 of JAFIRS010003974.1, read as the reverse complement.
TAGATCGGAAGTGTTTAGAGAACATATTTTCAATTCCTTCAGTGCCTTTATTTTAAAAAATCCGGTTCTCCTCGCAGATATCGAATCTGTCAGATTTTGGTTTCATGAATCCAATATTAAATTAATTGAATATATTCCTGTAAAAGCTTTTTTAACTGGTGTAATATTTTTGTCAATACACCACTTCTTGTATAATATTCTTGAAAAATTAAGAGTTGATTCAAAATATTTTTTATTGGTAAGAATTTTGCAATAATGCGATTTGACCCTCGGAATGGAGTTGATATGGGCTCTCACCAAGCTTTTGTCTTCTTTCCCTACTCTTTTTTTTTGGTACGTTCCCCGTCGTTTTTCTTTCGGAGTGCCCGTTACTTCGGATCTGTTCTGTTCAAAAAATACGAAATTCTCCATTGGCTTACATTAAGGGTACCCGAGAAAAATACTTTACAAACACGCAGTCAAGAGTCATCCAACGTATATCCAGTTAAGTGGAAATAGTATTGATATGAAAAATTTCCCCATGAATCTTTATCTTTGACAGTAGAACACTTTTTGTGGCCCCTGATTATATTTTTATTATAGAAATTTTCCCTCATTTGATTATAGCCAAAACTCATTATGTATCTTTCTTTTTCGACGGAAATTTTGCTTCCACATTTGAATTTACACTCACAATTTTTCAATTTAGTTTTTCTCTGCCTCATTAAATTACTCTTCACAGAAGAGATGATGCTGTTTTAGAAAGTCGAGGTAGGACCATTTTGGAGAATTGGGAGGTCGAGTGTAGGACCAGAGATGATGTTGTTTTAGAAATTCGAGGTAGGGCCATTGTGGAGAATAAGGAGGTCGAGTGAAGGACCAGAGAAGAGAGACATTGTTTCAGGAGGTCGGGGTAGGACCATGAAAAAATAGAAGGCTCTATAGAAAAGGGGCGTGGTCAGCTGATAGTAGCTGATGAGATGTTGTTTGAAGGCGATCTGAGGATAGACCCTACGGAGATTTTGTGGGACGGTAGTTCTTACAGTGAACTACCGTTATTTTGTGCGATTTTTCTTCTGTTTGAGCGATGTTTAAGCGCATTGATGCGATTTGGGTGCTTATTGGAATGTGCACTTTAGGTACAATGGAAGGACGATGGTCCTTGTTATGTTGAATTTGTAGGCCAGACTGATTTCTGAGCTGCCTGTAGTGTTTGTTTAAATGGGTGATTTTTGTGCGTTGGTGCAAATTTTTCTGAGCGATTTTTGCGCCTATTGATACGTTTTGGCTCTGTAGGAGGGGCCGCAGAATACTTTTATACTATTTATATACTGCTTTCATGTTTCTGGATCGGGTTTTTTTTTTCGTATCAACCTAGAATAAAGAGCGTCACTCAGAATCAAAATGAAAAATGATGAAGTAAATTCCATAAGTAATTTTCAATGACAACCTTGTATTTTCCTTTGCCAATAATTTTCATGAATCTACAAAATTAGCACACTAGCTATAGTTATTCTAATCCCAATTGGAACGGCAATAAGAATAAGAGTACTACGAAGAGTGTTCATATGCACTACCCGGAAAATGGGAAATTTATATACTACCAGTGTTTTCACTTTCAAAGCGTTCCTGGTACAATCATAAAGAAGTTAAGTGGTGAGGCACTAGTTGCCCATATTATTAGTAAAGGCGCTATCAAATATATTTGAGGAATAAAAACTCGGCTAGCTGGATTGGACATCTGTTATTTGAAGCCGCATGATTTTCCCAGTTCACAATATTCCTCAATCAGTGCCGTGTGTTGGTGAGGTTAGGAATTATCCATTGAAAATAATTTTATCAATATGGCTTTCTGGAGATCTTTCGAAACAAATAATCAAATTCAGTTGAGATAACATGTGTCTACTTTTGCATGGGGTGATCGATTGCTATGATTGTAAGAATAAGTAACTGAAAAAATACCCTGGAAAATAATATAACGACACCTATGTCAAGGCTGCAATTGGAAAGAGAAATCCTTCACGAAACTTTTTATGTCGGTCCAATTGGGATTAGAAATACTATAACACAGTGGTTATAGTTCAACCTCAATCGCAGAAGCAGTTTCTATTGGGAACGAATCAAAAACTCACTTCGCTAACACGAGCGTATATGCGAAGGAACGGAACGAAAAATAATGTGTACCACTCGTAAACATTCTCCATCGGTAGATCAAAAGAAGATCAATGAAATAATTTTATCAATATGGCTTTCTGGAGACCTTTCGAAACAAATAATGAAATTCAGTTGAAATAACATGTATCTATTTTACGGGGATTTAAAGAATAAATAAATGAAAAAATTCCAAAAGATTTCGACGGTCAAGGC